>JAZHYW010024684.1:0-12754 GCA_037355805.1 Ixodes ricinus | reverse complement strand
AGCCAGTGCATACGTTGATTACAGTGGCTTACAAAACGTAGAATAAGCTCTGATTTTCGAATGAATTCGAAGTTCCGTCCACGCTCGAAATTACCGAAAGCACAAGATGCCGCGTTGCGCCCGTTTGGACCAGGACATTTAACACGGAAACGTTGTTTTGCAAGAAAAAAAAAAGAAAAAAACGTTTGTGTTTAGAGCCTAATTTAAAGCTAGAAAACAAAAAAGAAATAAAGTGGCAGTTTTGCACTTCCTATGTCCTATATCGGCCTGCTGTTCGTCTGAATACTGGTTTGCAAACCCGCTCCCAGGATGTGTGGAATAAAGCCCATCTATCCTGGGAAAAGTGGCGCCAGTCATTTTTGTGGAAATGCTCGAGACACGTGCCGCGCGCCACTTCTCGGAAGAACTATAGAAGAATGATCGTTGAGAATGATGGCGTCTGAAACCTAGCTCAGTGCTGCGCTGTTCCGCCATGATCTTTCCTAGTGCCACTAAATAAGCTACGCTTCAGGGTAACGACACTTGTCCATATTGTGGCTTAAAATCATGGCTGCCAGTTATCTGAAAATTTATCTGAAATCACAGGAAACGTTTTTACGTCCTCCACAAATGTTCAAACGCTTCGCGACAGATCAAAGCAATATTTCATGAGCTTCCTAACACCGAATCTAATGCTGAGGAAGTCGCACTTTTGAATCATGACGATCGGCAGTTGCGTCTGCTCTGCATAAGCAGCAAGATGGCGGCGCCCACAGCAATATTGGGAAACAGAGTGCTGACCCTAAGCAAGCTCATTTAGTGGCGAGGTCCACACTTCTGCGCGGCGAGGTCCACACTTCTGCGCGGCAAGGTCCACACTTCTGCACGTCCGGAGGTGTGGACCTGGTCGACGAGGTCCACACTTCTGCGCGTCGAGTCAAAAGCAACAAGAAGCAACCCTTTCCCACCCGTGAACTGTACCAAGGAGTTCTCTGTCCAAGCAAGTGGCGCGGCTCTACTACTCGTCCACAATCACGCGCCAAGTGCACAGCAGCTGACAACATTGGCAACGGGTATGGCAAGAAAGGACACTTTCCGTCTGTCTGCCTGTAAGCGAAAAAGAACCACTCAAATACGCAAAGCTATGTTGCACTCGAGTTATCCTCGTAAATTCCATAAGTTGAAGGCGCTGCCGGCAAGTGCAGACTAAATTCATTTGACACGCTTACAAGTACCGCCAACCATTGTTGTGGAATTGCGCAAGACACGTGCGAGGAGCGGGTGCTCCGCTGCCATTCGTTTCGAAGGGCCGCTCATTTCAGTACTGCGCCGATAACTGCTTCCACGGGCCGCTCGAGATACGGGCCTCGTGCACTGGCTCATTTGACACCACTTGCAAGACAAACGCGAACATATCGAAGGGCTATAGTCCAGACCACGGTGGTCCAGACAGATAAAGAGGGATCGGTGGCCACGTGCAAAAACGAAAAAAAAAGGATCGGTGGCCGAGTGGGCTAGAGCTGAGCACACCAGCTTGGAGCACGTGGAGCGAAAGCTCGCGCTGTATAACACAGGGATCCTGGGTTCAATCGCAACCCCTGCCCGTTTCGATCTGGATGAGCATCGTACCGGCGTGCGGTCGTGTATCACTACTGTGTGGTGCACGTTAAAGACCCCAGGTTAGCGGTTGTACCGCACTGGCTAAATTGCTCATCTATAGCTGAGACACCAGACGCCGACTGAGGCAGACTAACTTCCGGCTGTATAAACATACACACAACAATTTGCTTTTGGCACCCCTGTCCGTTTCGATCTGGATGAGCATCATACCGGCGTGCGGTCGTTTATCACTACTGCGTGATGCACGTTAAAGACGCCAGGCTAGCGGTTGTACTGCACTGGCTAAATTTCTCACATACAGCGCTGGGAGACAAGTCGCCCGTTGAGGCAGACTATGTTCTTGGCCAGGGGTGGCCAATCTGCGGCTCGCGAGCAGCATGCGACTCCCTCGCCCCCGCCCCCTCCCCTCCCCCCCCCCCCACACACACACACACCCGCCTCCCTCCCGGTCACACGAGCACTTCCCCCAAAAGAGAAATAGAACGGGTTTTGAATCGAAAGGCAGGTTGCGGTGTGGTAGTCGTGTGCTACTTCCAGCTTATGTACACTCGGACTGTTTTTGATTCGGATAGATCGAAGGTAGTTCGAGTTTCGTTTATTCCTCTGGACAAAAATCCCCCCCCCCCTTCCACCCAAGCGGCTCTTGGAAGTTTTGTGGTTTTGTATGCGGCTCTTAGGCCGGGTCAGCCTGGCCACCCCTCCACTAAGCTGTATAAGCATACACACACCCCAGTTCGTTTCCAGACAGGTAAGATAGCACCGCTTCATTCCACCGTGACATAGTAAGATCACTGTTGAAAGAGGTGTTCATAAAGGACAATAGCATAGTGAATGCCCGAGGTTATTTATGAAGACACTAAAGTTATATAGAGGTTCATTTGAGTTTGCCTAAAAATTAGAAAAATAAAGAGAAAAAAAAACGTACGCTTTACTTTAGGTAGAAACGTATTTTCTACCTATTGATGGCCCGTTTGGTTTTCTTAGTAATCCGCAAAACGGGAAGTGTTAAATTTAGAAAAAAATTGTTTCGGGCGCCAGAACACTAACGTCAAAATTCAATTTGCATCTCAGAGTAAGCACCTATTAGTTGGTTAAGAAAATTTATTGTAATTGTTCAAAATAATAGAAATCATTCTTCTTTTTTTGTTTTTCATATCCACTAGCCACCAAACAAGGTCTATGGAGAATGAAAATATCTGAAATAATGTTTCATAAAATAAATGTTGTTTGGAATAAGTATTTTACCCTTCTTTGCAACTCATTCGACTATATTTTTTTATTTCCAAATATATATTAGTAGGATGCCTTTATGTGCGCTTTGCTTAGGCTGGAGCACCGTGGGCTGGAGGCATCTGGCCATTTCGTCCCACACTTTTATGTTTATTTATTTTTTTGTTCAGAAGCGCGTGAAAGAGCGTGTCCCGGCACGCGTTTGTGGCGCTGACTGCGCTATGGCGACATTTTGTTTTCGTTGATTTATTTTGTATTTTACCCATGAGCGCGTTCTGTCGGCATCGGGTATACTACAAAGGGTGGCAACACCCTAAGCAGAAGGACATTGAGGCGCCCTTTATATTAGGATATCTCTGTTCAACCTTGCACGATCTTAGGGTGCCTACGTGCCACGCTTGTAGCGAATGCAAGCGTTTGACCACGCGCGCCAACATACACACACGAAAAAATAGAATCAACAAAAGTATCGCCTTCAGAGCCTTATCAGGCCTTTCGCTAGGAATCTGCTGATGACTATAGACTTTTTTAATGTTTACAAAATCACAGTCCCACGTGCGGTCTTCATAGCTCCGCACGTGCGTGTTCGTCGCTTCGGAAAGCGAGGAAAGCACGCTCCATACGCACAAACAGTCAAGATGGCACCGGCCACACGCTCTTTTTTGGAAAGGTCTATACTCTGTTTCACCTTATGATGTACCGCAGGAAAGGCTACAAGCGCGAGCCCCTTGCTCTAGGGCACATCTCGGCGGCACAAGCTCTCGTGCGTTAAGAGCAGCTCCCAACGCTATGAGCTCGCGCTTCTAGCCTTCTCTGCGGTACAACATAAGGTGAAACGGAGTATAGTTACACTTTTTTGCAGCGTTCAAAGAGTGTCGACCAACGGAGCCAGCAATTGTAATTCTGTTGTGTCTATGTTTATACAGCGGGAAGTTAGTCAGGTCTCAGGGCATCAGGGCCGGCTTGCTACTGTTTCAGCTTGGGTCCAGACGCAGCCGATGCTACGAGCGCGAGCGTGTGGCCCTGAACAGTGCTTGCATTGCACGAGCGCGCGTGCTTGGCAGGGACCCTGAAAGCCCGAGCTCGCGCTGTAGCATCGCCTGCGTCTGTCCCAAGCTGAAACGAGTATAGAACAGCGTCTCAGCTGAAACTGGGTGAAGGAAAGCACTGCAAAGGCTGGGGCGCGCGAGCGTCTTGAGACGCAGCTTGAGTCCCGCTCAGCTCGTGCACTGGCTTTGGCAGTGCTTTCTTTCACCCACTCTCAGCTGAGACGCTGGTTCTAGCAAGCCGGCCCTGGTGTCTTCGTTGGAGATGAAAGACAGTGCAGTATACCGATGCCTATCTGACGTCTTTAGCGTGCATCACGCAATAGTGATACATGACAGCACGCCGGTACGATGCTCAACCAGATTGAAACGGGCAGGGGCAGGGGATTGAATCCACGATCAGTGGGCTTTACAGCGCGAGCTTTCGCTACACGTGCTACCGATCCCCGAGCAACGAGACATCGCGGTCGAATTCGAGCTCGAGAGAAAACAACAACAGCAACAGCAAGAAAATCTCCGTTTTGAGGCATTTAGTACTAGTGTCGCCATCTCGTTTAACAAGTTGGAAATAAAATTAACAGGGTGATTTTATTTACACAAATACGCGAATACAACAATATTTTGCTTTCTCGTAATGGTCTTAAAATTAAGATTAGAGCCACCCCTAGTACGTACGGCCAAGGGTTTTGTCACGTTTGTCTTCTAAATAATTGTATTTTCAAAAATGCCTCAAAACGCGCTAAAAACAGTCAAAACGGTCATATTTCTGCATTTTATTAAAAATCTCCAGCGCTCTAAAAGAAAAATCTAAGGGCCGTACAACCTTCATTACGTTATCATAAGTAACCTCCAAAAGAATGAATACCATCGTGCATTCCTGAAACTCAGGTTTGTGTAGCGAAATTTGCCCATTGAGTGACGAGCGGTTGAATCCCCTTAAGATATACATCTGGACATGTTGCGGCTAGCGCTACAAGCGCGCCATTGATATATTGACTGCAATCTGCAGCACTTACAAAACTCAGTTAAAGAATTAGCTCCGTACATAAAAATTCGAATTTCCCTAAACTAAAATAATCCATGCTGCAATTTTTTTTATCGCCGCACGTTTTTTGGCGTAGTTTTTCTTTTTCTTTTTTTTTGAGTTTGGAGCACGAGGTTTGATACTATATAATGAAATCCGTATTCTTCTTCTTTTAATATTTTTAATATTTATTACGCAATTCTTGCAGGTCGTATTGCGATGTTTGCTTCTACCTGAAGCTTAAGCCGGGGTCAACTTTGTACGTGAACACACAGTGCTTTAATGATCCTGAAATGGCAATAGCGCTATTCAGAATTATGTCGTGTCTACAACACACGTTCCTAACATTTAGCCACCGAGTAAACGGAAAAATCATGTTTACGGCTCTTTATCTCTCAAAGGCAAACAAAGTTTCTCTAGAAAACAAATCCGGTACTCTGCTTCTTCAGAGGAGCGAGCAACGCAACGAACCATGCGCCTATGGTTTTGGCATTCGACGAGAGTCAATGTTTGGTCTGCATCGTCATCTTTCCTGCTCACGAAACAACAACCACTCACGTTCACTTCATTTTTTAAGACAATTAATGGTACTGCGTTTCATTCACGGCGCAATTACAGAGGATCGAACCATCGCCAATGTCTGCTCCGAGAGTGACTACGATCCATAACTCCAAAATTATCCAGATAGATGATGTCACGCGACCGCTTGCGTAGTAACGTGATATCATAACGTCATGTGACACCATGATGTCACGTGAGATTGCGATGTCACAAGACATAATGAAGTCACGTGCGCGACTGATACCATGCACCCGCGATGCCTGCGAGGCTGCAACGCTGACGCGCTCGCCCCCCTGTTATGACTTATATTGCTCTGTTCTGGCAGTCATCGCCCTCTCGCGGCGAGCGACGGAGTTAAGCGATATTACACTCGACACTGCTGGGGAGCGACTCGAATGGGGCAGCCAGTGAAGCCTTCGCGCGCGCGCTTCGGGATCTCGAAGGCCATGGCTAGAGCACGATGTATCAAATACGATACAAAGCGGTAGTAATCTCTTCGATTGCTTTGGTGGGGTGCCATGTCTGAAGCGCCTGTTGTCGGTGGCGTCACGAGGGTCAGCGGCACCCGGGGCGGTGGCCCGCCGCAGCTCCCCTCCCCGCTCTCGCGTGGCACGCCGCGACTCCCCCCCCCCGCTCTCGTGGCCCGCCATGACATTCCCCTGAGCGCTGCACCAGGGTGGTCCGCCCCCCCCCCCGCCCCCCCCACCCTGTGACGCTACTGCCTGTTGTATCAAATATGATACTCGGAAATCTAACCGGATATGATGACAGAGCTTGGTCTATGTTTTGAATACCGGAGAACATTTTTTTAAAAAATCGCTTCATTCTTTGAGTTATTTTAATCGGAACATGCTCTCTCTTATCAAAAACGGTCGAAAAGGAGGCGTAGCTAGAAAATAATGGCGAAGGCGCCGCTCTGAGGAACCTAGGGTTCAACCCTTAGCGTACTCTAAGCCCCCACATATAATAGCAGTCTTGGTCTATTTTGAATCCCGGAGAGAATTTAGTATCGCTTTATTTCTCCAGTTATTTTAAGGCTGCGGTCCCACGGCAGCCATCTTGAACAAGGCGTTAGTTCAACCAATAGATGGCGACACGCACCCGTGGGGTGGCCGAAACATTGGTTCACGGTGGGATGGCTCGAGCACCATCACGTTCCCCTCGTGGCCTTGCTCGCGCCGCTGCCAGATGTGCTCAGCTGGCTCAATAGCGTGGCCCAGCAAACGCATGTATGCGAGAATGTCAGGCTTTGTATAAATTGTTCTCTGATATAGGGAGATGCGGTTCGGCGGTTGTCACGGGCTTTCGCAATAAATCTTACCAAGAAGGAATCAATTGTTGACTGACGTGTCAAAATTCTTTCAATGAAAAATTCTTCTGCAGGAATGCACGCTCAGTAGACTCAATCTTCCAAGACACCAATGGAAGCGGACGGCAAGTAAACTGCAATTTACGGTACTTACTTCACCATTATAATGACGACCGAAAAGTGACATAACAAAATTGTGTTTCACGGGATCCGGAAGATTTTGTAAAGGTTGTTACATTATAGTTCCCAAAAAACAAACGCCGTTGCAATATTTTCGGAAGTACCGACACATATTATGTTGTAAGTACAGCTTACGAGGAGTATGATGAAAACCATCAGAATAAATAGGAAGACGTTTATTTGCAATGAAGACGCTATGAATGAACGGCGTTTAGCGACGGCAAGTTATGAGCGTATGGGAATTTATAAGTTCACGTGATTGCTAACTATGGACATGCGGACAATGACGACCTGTTTTGTCGGGAGATGGAGTAGCGGTGATGACCTGATATCGGACGACTCGTGGCAGACGAACAAGCAAGTTTCTTCTCAGCGAATGGTAAGCGTCCAGTGTCAAGCACAGCACGTGGCTACCGACGTTGTCGACGTTTCGAACACTTACCGCTTTCGACAAAAGTGCTGGCACCTGGGCTAACTTTGTGGAAAGAGTCGAACGCTTCCTTGAGTCCAGCCATCATGAGCAGTAACTGAAAACGATCCACTATTTAGTCTGTGGGTGGCGAAACGTATCCGCATCTGCGGAGTCATGCTTGATGCGTACTCTAAGTGGTTGGAAGTTTACACGATGCCTGCCACGATCCGTACAAACGCGTCACTGACGTTCTACGCTCTCTTTTCTTTACTTCTGCCCTACCGAAAATACTTTTCTCTGATAACGCGCAAAATCTTGCTTCAAATAAAATAAACATGTCCCCCCCCCCAAAAAAAACAACAAAAAAAAACGGCATCAGGCATCACATTAGTGCACCATACCATCCTGCAACTAACGGGCAAGCAGAACAGATGGTGTGCGAAACGAAGAAAGCCTTCTTGAAGCTTACGGAAGAAGCAGTTCAGTGAAGAATCGCCAGGTTCTTGTTCCAGCAGCACGTGACGGTCTCATCTTACACGGTAAAAACACCGCCGAAGCAATGTTCGGCAGACGAAGAGCCACACCCCTCGATCTCATGATACTATGGCCATGAATGAAGATCGAGAGATTCCCAGATCGGGAGGGATGGCAGATTATTCGGTCGGACAACTCGTCTACGTGAGGAATTTCAGCGGAAGTCGGGCCTTCCATGTAAAACTTGAGTAGAAAAGGCTCTATGTTGTTTGGCCAGATGGTGTCATCCCTCTGAATACGTTGGATATCAATGCCCTTGAGTGTAAATCCTTTTTCTTATTTTTCGCCTCATACTCCTTTGCGGTTTCAGTAGGCTTCAATAATCTTTTGGAACGGGGACACTTTAAGTCAACGAGGCCATTTGTTCCAAGTAGTCAATCAGGGAATGCAGCTAGAAATCTGTCCTTCATATTAACGAATAAGCCGCACTTCTGCACATTGCAGTTTTCCTGTTCCCCGTACAGTCGTAAAGCAGCATCCTCATTGATTCTACCATATTCTGTTGCGGGTGAAGAAAGGTCTTTGGGTACACAATACTTGAAACAAGTCTGGCACTGTACGTTGTGGTTCGACACCCACTAATATCGTCATCCTTATAGAGCCTCATCATTTAATCATTACCTCGTCACCTCAAATTGCTCCTCATCAACAGTAAGTACAATAGGCTACCGCCTTATTACAATCTAAGAATTGAAAAATTGAGTCGTTCAATCCTTCAACATGATTATTATTTATATAATGTTATTACGTTACATTACCTCGAGACGATCGACGTCCATCGTCGATCTTCAAATACTTATATAAGGGGGGGGGGGCGATCGGTGGCCGAGTGCATGTCTAGCGCACACCAGCTCGGAGCACGTGGAGCGAAAGCTCGCGCTGCAGAACCCACCCCGCCCCTGCCCGTTTCGATCTGGAAGAGCATTATACCGGCGTGTGGTCGTGTATCACTACTGCGTGGTGCACGTTAAAGACCCCAGGTTTGCGGTTGTACCGCACTGGCTAAACTGCTCATCTACACCTGAGACACCAGACGCCCACTAAGGCAGACTAACTTCCGGCTGTATAAACATACACAACAATTTGCAATTAGACGCACAATCACAAAGAACACAGCGTGCCGCCTCTTTTCTTTGGACCGTCTTTTTTTTAACCAGCGCAAGCTCACGCGTTCTCTCTTTTGAGACGGTTAGAACTAACGTTGATTAGAACAGTCGCACATAAAACCTGCGTTTCTCCTACCCGGCCGCTTCCTCCTCTCATTATGTGTAGGTGGTTAAAACTAAATAAGCTATAATAACGGTGTATTATTCATATTTAGTTTCAGTTTCAGTCAGGGAAAGGAGGTTCGCGGGAAGTAGGGCCAATAAATGAGCTGCGCTTAGAGTATCGGCACTCTCTTCCCCGACAGTGTTGTGGGCGCCGCCATTTTGGTGCTTGTGCAGAGCAGGCGCAACTGCCGATCGTCATGATTCAAGATTGCGACTTCCTCAGCATTAGATTCGGTGTTAGGAAGCTCATGTAATGTTGCTTTGCTTTGTCGCAAACTGTTTAAAGTGGAGGACGGAAAAGCGTTCCTTGTGATTTCAGATACAGCTTCAAATAACTGGCAACCATGATTTTAAGCCACAATATGGCCAAGTGTCGCTACTCTGAAGCGTAGCTTATTTAATGACACTATTCATGCCATTGTTAAAGAAGCTCGTAATACCTGGAGGGGCCATGACGTGAGCCCCGTGGATTCCACAAGCCACTACCTTTTGACACCTGCCTCTTCCTCATTGTTCCCGCTAGTGCCAGTAAATTGGCTACGCTTCAGAGTAACGACACTTGGCCATATTGTGGCTTAAAATCATGGTTGCCAGTTATCTGAAGCTTTATCTAAAATCACAGGAAACGCTTTTTCGTCCTCCACGAATGTTTAAACAACCCGCGACAGAGCATAGCAATATTGCATCAGCTTCCTAGCACCGCATCTAATGCAGAGGAAGTCGCACTTTTGGATCTTGACGATCGGCAGTTGCGTTTGCTCTGCACAAGACCCAAAATGGCGGCGCCCAAAACAATTTTGGGGAACGGAGTGCCAATACCTTAAGCGCAGCTCATTTAGTGACTCTAGGCATGAAGTGAACTCGGGTGTATTCTTTCCCTCTTCGTCTTTATCGTTTATTGATTTCAATAATATCGAATAATGAACACTTTATATCACGCTACGCTTGTGTAATTATTTGTCTTAGATTTATTAACCTGACCCAGTACTTAAACCGTTCATTTATCGATAGTAAATCTTCAAATATAATTTCGAAATGTGAAGGTAAAACGACACGGAGATTGATGATGATACAGACGCCAACGCCGCCCTCGAAAATTTTTTGAACTTAGAAATCAGCAGTTTTGTCTGCGATCCGCCAGGTAGCGCAACAAAACACCCAAACAGTTTTTAATTGCTTTTAAAATTAGCTAAGCTCTACAACTATCAAGAAACCAAAGCAAGATCATTGGGAAAATCTAATACATCGCAATGTATATCTATTCCATACAATAAATGTTATTAGATGCCAATAAATCTGTTTGATGTCCAAAAAAGACGTGCGTCAAAAACAGGTAAGTTTGAAGGGCTCCCGGAACGTTATGACTTTGAAAATCAAAAAAGCCACCGTCCACCTCTTGGGCAACTATTGTAGTTCTAAATGTTATAAAAGATTTTACCATAGTTTAATTATTTACTCAGCGGCATTTGAATTACCATGACTCGAAGTACAAAAAAGTGCTACGTTTGATATAGAATATCTAAACAAAAAAATGTTACACAACATTAAATTTTTTTCTTCATATTGCCAAATATAAGCACTACATCTGTAGCTAATTTCATTGCCCTAGCGTTTGTTATTAAAAACATATTTGTGCTGAAAAATGTCAATTTTAGGGCAATATTTGGAGAGCTGAAAAAAACAAAGTAGTGCAAATACCAGAAAAGTATACCGTTACATTCTGCTCCGACATCATCTTAACAAAACTGCTCAATTGGAACCGTGTTATCTTTAATGAATCGTTCATAAAACATGAACCAGCGGAGCAAGTGAGGGTCCGCGCCATCATATTCCCAACGCTACAAATGCGCATGAACAGTATAAACCAATACATACATAATGTCAAATGAAAGAGGATTGCATTGCCTTTCGAATGACATCAATCCCACAAAACAGTATTTAAAAGGAGATGAGTAATGACCTGCCAAAAAGTACCTAAACTGCCACATTCAAGTGGGACCGTTGGCCTTAAAGGGATTGTCCGGTCCAGAGCCGGAGGTACTTAAGTCTTTGTGCTCGCTACGTCGAGGGAACCATCAGCGTACAGAAACGGCATTTTGCCTTTGACAGGTGATCTCCCGTCGTTAATTAAACCTTTCATGAGCGTGTGTACGAAACTGCACCGCGAATTTCCGCCCGCGCCAATGGCTGACATCCGTAGCGATGCTGCGTGACGTCACAAAACGCAAAAGGTTTGTCGGATGGACGGGATAACAAGCGTTGGTCGATGGATGTCTTGTATTTTGTTTTTGAATTATATAGTCTCCTATGGCCAGTGGTTCTCAAATTGGTGGTCCGCGAGAGGCATTCTAGGGGTCCGCGAAGCCCTGCCTCATCAGTCAAGCCCGGCAATAAAGTGTCATTTTCTTCAGGTCGAAAAGAAATGTTTCAGTTTTTGGGCGAGTTTTTTCGTGTGAACGTCAATAAGAGAGGTCTACATTCACACTAGCCCTTAGTTATATCCATTTATTAAATCATTATTATATTTAACCTATACCTTTCCTCTCCTCTCACCACGAACGGGGTCCTCCATCATCTCCGCCGATCCACAAGGGGTCCGCGAAACATCGATGGTTGAGAACCACTGTCCTAGGCTGTACCCTACTGAAATACGATTCTTTTAATGCAGTTCCCAAGCGTGTGTGCAAAAAAAAAGTCACGCCTTTTAGCAGGATATTGCTCGAAAACAGCCATAAGCTTCGAGCAAACGTATGCCGTTTCGAGCAATCGCAACCACGACGGCCACCGATCGAACTAGGAGCGCTGGCAAAGCAAAGGATGCAGATTTCGCCTCTGAAGGGGCAACTAGGTACGCGAAGCGGAAAATGAGTACACATTTCGGCGAGGACCCACTGGATCGGTGATGAGGAAGGCTGCGGGTCTTTCCCTCAGAGGCGATGACCGCGGGTCGAAGGCAACCGGCGAATCGTTCAAATGCATGTCGTCACTTGACTTGGGCGAGCTTGGTGAATCAGCACGCCACGCCGCTATTTTCACAGGCGGGTCCAAATCGGTATGCGGCAGACGCACGCGTGCCTCAATACAACTTCTGGTATCGCTTCCAGGATAAGGCCACAGCTGTTGGTTCCGGTTTCGCCGCAACAAACAAATTGATTGATCCGATTTGGGCGAGGAGTGGATGGACGTAGTTTAATATCGCTCGCACAGCACATCACACCTCAGCTTACGAGCCTTCTGTCCGCTTGGAAGCTCAGCTCGTAGCTCTTTTCTGTGAGACGATTGCTGCATAAGCGGGATCTCTATCTTGACGGGAAACCAGCCCCTACGCACGGCGACGGTCCATTTTGCTCGTCACTGCACGTCCTCGCGGAAAAGTGTGCAACGTCATATCTTGGCTCGCATGTGCTGCCCGGTGGTTGTGGCACCCAACCGCGCAACAAAAATCTCACCCAACCACGAAACAAGTCGAGCACAACAACAAAAACGAAGCACGCTGAGGCGCTCACTCGCAGGTAAACGACGAGACAGAAATGCTCGCTTTGTGTTGTGTGACGTCAGAGCTCCCATGTTGCCACCAAAAACAGCGTT
>JAZHYW010024682.1:0-86149 GCA_037355805.1 Ixodes ricinus | reverse complement strand
AGGTAGGATACAGGGTAGGAACCCGGAGCAGACGAAAACCGAGGAACAGAACCGTTATTTCTTGACTTGAACTAGACGAAAGACAAAAATCTTGTACATGCATCTTGGAACTGAACCGGGAACTTGAACCGAAAAAATATAGCTGGTAACGGTTCAAAGCGGTTCTACGAGCAATTCATTTTTATTTTTGTGTAGTATCACAAAATGAACATGTAGAATAAAAAATTGGCGGCTGCACGTTTCTATCAATTGATCAAATCGTCATATACAAAAAAATTGCAATGTATGGTAAATTGTGGGTTTTATGAGGCGCTTTTTTGCTTTGGTACTATGATTAGCCACGTGTCACGTATGCCGCGTGGCGTCATGGTGTCAGCCACGTATGTTGTCAAGTAATGTCGCGACCTCGTGGCGTCCCGCGCAGCGTCCCATTCTGCGTCCAACTCGATTTAATTTGAAGTCACTGGGTGTGTTAACCTTGTTAACAGTGTGGCGTAACATGACTATCCGATTTTGCACGATTCATGTGACGCTACGTGGCGTAGGCGATTTTCCATAGCCCCTCGTCGAGTGCTCCGGGTTCGTGACAATCGCGTCGTCATAAACGATGGAATAGCGGCTCATGTTCAATTACGTATGATAATACTGCCCCTCTAAAAATGTGTGAAGCTTAGCCCAAGCTTTGCGTCCAAGCCTAGTGCGCCCGGCATGAGCTACAATGAAAAGAACACGGCGGTATATAAGTGGCGATCGAATCGCATCGGCGGCTTGTTCGGAAATGAGCGAGTTAAAGGAGGATCGAGCTGGCCGTCTCTTTCCCTTTATTTTTCTCGCGCGTCTGCTACTCTGGCGAGTGAGAAAATAATGCATGTTTTACGCAAACTATCGCGTCGAGGAGTTGCTTCTTAACAGTATGTTATTGAAAGTACAAATATGTTGCCGAAAGACCAATTTTACATCCATTGGAGGTACCCAAAACATTTTAAATCGTGTCGCTCAACTGCATCGAGAAAAGATGTCCCCAATAATAGAAGTAGTAAAATGACTAAATACGGCTTATTAATGTGAAGTTTACATAGAACTACATGTGTTGTTTACGGAAGGAATACCTAAAAAAAGAAAAAGGTACGAATTGCCCGCAGAGAGGACAGCGAGGAGCGTTGGCGAGTGCACTAGCAAATCTCACACTAAGCGTCGTTCTCAAGTTATTCACCCAGAGTTTCGACCCCCTGTGTATTTTGCTTAAAGAAGCTACAAAAGGTTGCTGTACATCACTAAATTCTACCCAGGATCACTCCCTAACGTTAATAACTGATTGAGACTTGGCTAAGCTGCTTTTCTAGGCAATGGCAAGTCGCTTCAAAAAATTAGAAATGTTGGCATCGTTCATTCCCTCAACTGAACCCGAGCCGTACCGTGGCCTGGTGTGTCTTGTCCTGCATCGTACGTTAATCATACCCCCATTTCTGCGGATGGAAAGGAAGAAAGCGGCGTGCTGAGCTCCAGGCATCGTTAAAGTTCGGCTATTCATCACCGCAGTGGATTTGGAACGAGCCACTACAGAGTCATCGCGAAGGCATTGCTTGATCCAGTACCCGATGTGCAGTTAACTCACGCATGGTCTCCTGTCAATCCATGAGCGCGCATGACTATTCAGCACAGGGGTTGTTACAGCGCAGGGCCATTCATAGAACTTGTAAAGTGAGGCTGAACAAGTTTTGATAAGAACCCGAATATATTAGCCTCCAGAGCGGATGTACTGCCAGTTCGGCTCATGGAAGCTGATGAAATGTATGATTTATACTGAGATTTTAAGTATCTTTTGTCCTCTCCCCTTGACAGCTATCTTATATAAAAATTATAAATTCGATTGCGTGCATCTTTCGCATCTCTTTTTTGCGATGTCATCGTTCTATGAGATTATTTGGGAAAATGACGTTAATTATCTCTTTCTTTTTGAACATTTCATCGCTAATTTGGCTTCCAATCTGTCATGCAGGCACTGAAGACGCCCTATTTCGTGCCACCTACCTTGATGTTTACACTGCCAATCAGCAAACAGAAAAACACTTACTTTACTCACAACTTCGCGTAGTTTTGAGTATCGTCCTTCCTGTCGGTGCTACGCGGTTATGTGAACTTTATAAAGTAAAATTTATTGATCGTTATAAAAGTATATTTGATTACATAACTGAATAATTGACAGAGACCAATAAGAGCGCCGACCATCCTAAGTACATGCCCCCCATTATCTGAAGAGTGTTCTGCCAATGCTTTTCGGCGTTTTTATCCTCGAAGAGCACATTTTAAGTGATATGGCACAGCCTATACACATTCTGATTTTGCAAGCATAACTTAAATAACTTATGTGTTCCTCACGCCTAGCTTCTCAAGCATATAGAAGTCTGTTGTTGCCTCTTTTTATGTGGTAGAGCATTACTTTTATGTGTCTGTGGGCTGGACAAAAGCAAAGTAAACAAAGGCGCGAAGGCCGGAACTATAGCGATGCGCCGCCAAACTGTCGAAAGTAGTCCAATTAAGTAGCTGCCATGTCGAAGTGGAAGCGTGAAATACTACGCCGTTTTCACGTAAGCAAGAAAGAATCTTGAGGGGCGTCTAACCCATGCCCAAAGGATTGAAGAAGGCGATAGCCTAAGCGGACTCAATCGTTGCCATCAGCCTTCTCATTTGCCGATGGCGATGCCTCGCTGGAGCCTAGTCAAAAGCGTCTGACTGCTTAACCGAAGGGTTCGTGGGTCGAGTCCCGCCTAATATTCTTATTTTTTTGGAAGCGAAAGGAATTGCTTTTAAAAATCATTTTAGGGCGGCGTCACGAAAAACCTTTAGATTCGCATTACATGTCATCGTATTTAATCACCCTCATTCCTGGCAGTGAGTGTCTGTTAACATTAAACTCGCTGATTTGCCAAGTACCCCTTATACCGGTCTCATATAGGTGTGATAGTCACCTCGTGTGGGGCCTGCAAAACAACCCGAGAAGTTAAAGCAAAATACTGACACTTCAAAAAGATGCCTAACAATCGCCGGGCCGTGCCACTAACTATATCACCACCAGCTTACGCTGTTGCTAATTCAGAGATTATTGCCGATTACAAATATGCAAGTGTAATACGATGCTTTTGTATGCTCTCACTTTTCCGAAACAAATGAATTCGATGAATTTCTTTAGCGCACGGACTTGAGATAAAAGGAAATCTCGATCAGTATACCGCTGCTCCTGAGGCCTAGTATGTTCCTCATTTCCCTTACGAATAATGCTACAGTCCCTTCGCCAATATATGCTAACCTTCTCTATTTAACGAGGTACATGCTAGGAAACATATGTATACCTACTCTGATCCAAGACTGAATTGTATACTGATAGTTTTATTTACGCGGATGTCTCGTGTGTCTTTCTCTCTTTCTGACATGCTTGCCGCAGCGTTCCGAGCCCTCACTTGTTTACTCATGTTATTGTTACTTAAGTGCATGCCTAGTTAGTCGAAGCTCTATATGTTGTTTAACGAGTCTTTTTCAATGTATAACACTTTTTCAGCCAGATTACTATAAGCTGTTTCTGCTCAGTTTAGACCCAGTCAAATTACCATATAGGCGCTTTTTGTACTGGAGCGCCGACCAAACTGTCATGTGGAAATAAAGGTTACATTTCATTCGTTCCATTTCATAACGAAACTGATCACTTGGGCAAGCGCTATTTGGGCCAGATTCAATCTGAAGCGTAAGAATAGTATTATAGATTAAGTGAACAAGTCTGAATTACTCACAAGCTGCACTGATTTTAGCCGTATGCAGCCGTGTGCTGAGTGTAAACAATGTTTGGTTAGAGCAACAAGCATATTGATTGCAGCACAGGTTGTTTCTATAAAAACTAGACCTGAAAGGAATTATTGTAAAGCTTTAATGACATTTTGAAACTTTCAGTGCTTTTAGCTGCGGTTGTGTGCCGTCATCTTATACATTATATGTTGTGAAGCCTATTTTGCGTAAGCCATATTCGTAAATGTATATATGTACGAGGTGCTCATTTATAAGGTTTATGCTTGACGTGTTTAGTTTCACCCGGTTCAAGGACAGAGTACGCATTCTCACTTTTAATACTGCGACTAGCAGTTGTACCAATGCGGCAGTTATTTTAAGGTTCCCAGAGCTCACCACCATGTAGACTAATAAACCACATACCCGAGGTAAATAAATCAGCGAGACTTTAGAATTTTTACTTAAACACGAAGAAAGGACCATAATGCAATTATACGATTCTAGATTTCAATCTGACATATTTACAGGTATGTACAACAAGCTCAACTACTTCACTCTTCTATTTAAACATTTTGATTCAGGTTAAAATATATGTACTTGCTAAACAAAGAGGATGTTGAGTCTTGAGAACTACTGACGTTATCGTATATTAATGTATGGGTATCTGTATACTCTGCGTCAAATTAAATATGCTGGGTTACATATTTTGCTACACTAGATACAAAAGAAGCACTAAATTGCAGGCGTCAGAGAAGAAACAATATGATTAGTCGTTCCCGCATTGCATCGTGAAAAATGCACTCTCGAAGATTGTAGTTCTCAAACTTGCATGTCACAGGAACAAATACCGTAGACCAGGAACACAGCAGATTTGCATTTTATGAAGAAATAAACAAGTGGGAACAACTCTTGTGTTACTGGAATCGATATCGTGCGCACAGATCGCAGACAAAAAACGTGGGAATCCACTACAAACTCGCATGTCACTGGAACGGATACCTCAGACCGTGGACGCTGCAGAATCGCATTTCACGATGCAATACACACACGGGAACAACTCCTGTGTTATGGGAGCCGATACCGTGCGCACAGATCACGGGAGAAACGCGTGAATCCGCTATAAACTCGCGTGGCTGATGCGATTCCCGTCAGATATCGTGTGACATCCGGTGGGAGTCAAGAGGTAGGATATGTTTTGGAATTTTCATATTACGAATATTTAGCCAGAAGGCAGGATGGGCGATCTCTCAGGAAGGGCATCCTTATGGAACTTTGCTCAACGAGAAGTAAAAATTTTTACTAGCTTTTATGTGAGAACGAGTATATACATACTAAATTAGGGGTCAACGTCATCCTCTTTTTGTAGCCCCTAAAGAAAAAAATAGTCAAAACATGCAGATGAATGAACTGTATGATCAAATGGGAAGAGAGGTCAGAAAACCACCAAAAGACAAAATATGGCGGCGCCAGGATTCAAACTCCAGGCAGTGGCGGATCCAAGGGGGGGGCGACGGGGGCGGCCGCCCCCCCAAACAAAGTCGACCCTCCCCTCCCCCTTCTCGGAGGGCAATTTGACATGGGTGGACCCCCCGGTGCACAAAAAAGAATGGGAGATAGCATCATTACAAATTTTCCGCCCCCCCCAAACCGGAGTTCTGGATCCGCCCCTGACTCCAGGTATCCTCATTAAGGTATGCCAACTGCTACACCACATTGCCTTGCCTTCGGTATTTCCTATCTGTCTTATACATGCTCCGAGACAAAATGCATTCAAAAATTCGAATCCTGATGTCACCAAACTTTGACCTCCGGCAGCTTTCCAATACTTATTCCCATTCGGTCGTACGGTTCATTGATCTGCACACCACACTGCGGTAAGGTAAAGTGCTTCATCTAGCTTCGTCAACTGCAGCACTATCCAAACGATGCGTACAGTATGCAACAAGTGAGCCAGGAGGCTAGTGTAACTTATCCGAGCAAGAGAAAGACACACCTCTAGAACACCATAGCCGAGCTTCCTAAGCAAGCGTAGCCTCAAGGCATTGCTGCCTGTAGGCACCTGGGAGTGCAGCGTGAGGTCTTTGAAGTCCAGAACAACAAGGGCAATCCTGAGAAAAAGAAGGGGTAAAAATGCATTTCATGAAAGGCAATAAATAGTAAGCATGTTGCATGAAGTCATCTTTCAACTTCATCTTTTAGTGGTATCAAAGCTTTCAACAGTTAAATCAATGTATTACACCCTCACCCACAAGACACTGCCACTGTAGCAAGTGCTGTGTAGACTGTAAAAGCATAAGGTACAGTGTATGAGATTCGGTGACAATTACAATAAGTACAGCAAGTTAGACACCAGGAGCCTGTCACAAGTTAGACACTATCGCGACAGGCTCCGTTAACACTGACGCAGCACGTAGTGGGCACCTCCTCAACTCGGACACTTCCCTGTGGTCGAGACTGTCAGGGGAAAAAAGATATAACTGTGGTCACAAGCCTTTTCAGAATCTTGGGGTAAGCAGTAGAAATTATCTACTGCTAGCTGGAGAAAATGAAACCTTCCTCCAACAGTGCTTAAGCCATGCAATTAAGGCTATTGTGGGAGGACACAATAATTGTACAGGGGAGGTTTCGACCAAACTGAGGTGAAGATTTCGATGCTGGAATAGCGGGCATTTTTCGTTTTGGATATTGATTAATTATCAGCAGGTTGCAAAACCTAAAAACTTGGGCAACAACTTTTGTTTCTTTGTTTTACCAGCCTACCGTGATTACTTAGAATCTATTGTAACTATGAATGGTCACTGCACGAGTTTATCAATGATCTTCGCCAAATCGGACAATACCAGCTCTCTCGCAAATTTGAAACCCCATTTTCAATGAACTCGTGTAATACAGTGTCACTTCCAATTGAAGGAATATCCACATTTATGTCTCTGGAAAACCAACAAGGAAACTTGGCTCCCTTGAAGCCTTCACTATCAGTTCTCCAGTATCGCACATGGGTTTCATTGATGCTGAATGCTTTCCCTGCAGCACGATTATCGTACTCGAGCTTTTATAAGCTCTATCGATTTACCAAACGGAGAGATGTTCAGAAGGCCACCCTAATGACCTCAACGATGCAAACAATACTCAAAGCTCAAATGCCCCATACCTTCGTGCTCTTTCAGGGTGTCTAGCAATTTATTATTTTGAAATTCCCTGACTTTTCCAGGTTTTCCCTGACATCTTCAGGTGAAATTCCCTGACCACTGTAGAAGCGGCTAAATATATAAGACCGTTACAACACAATGTATTGAGCATTGAGCACTGCGAGGATCATTTTGCACGGGCTTAATCCAACTTGCCTATTCCGAAATAATCACACTCATCCAGTCCTGATTAAACGAGCACTTTCTTGCCACCGACATCGTCAGTGAAAAGGCCACTTCCGGAAACACAATGAAAATACGAAGCTCAACCACACACGTATAACTGAATGGCAGCATGGCCGCCAGAACCAGATGCACACCTTTGGATACTTTCGCTTAAGGCTTGGATTGGATTGGGGTCTGCGGCTTTCCCATTTGTCACTAAATCTAATAGCTCTAACTGGATCTAGCCTAGTGTTGCGCCATCAATCCAATCCAATCCAATTCAAGGCTTGGACTGGATTTGTCATTTGTTCCTTTTGCTTTGGGTGGCACACTCTAAATCGGGTGAGCACAGCCCGCGTTCCGCTCTAAGCAGAATTTATTGCTCATTTTTCTGCCCCCAAGTCCTTAAGTCTTTGCTCAGGACACTCGATGGCATTTCCGGCTCATTTTCCCTGACTGGGCTTGCTTTTTGACAATATCCCTGACAATTCCGATTTTTCCCGGTGATTAAAATTTCCCTGAAAATTCCCGGTTTTCCCGGTCGCTAGACACCCTGTCTTTGTCAACGACTGTTGACAACAAAACGAACAAACGCTGCACCAGCCAAGCAACGTGTAATCAACGGGGTGGGTGCATGACACCGCCTCAACTTTTCGCTTGGTCCTCATAAAAAGGGACGGATTTCTTATTTCTGAACTCCGTCTGCTTTACCCTCTCCCTTGACATGCCCTGAGCAACGTGTCAGTGCTTTGTCTGGATGCTTTGCAATGGTGTCTCCTTTTATAAAGCCCAGAAGTGATTTTTTTTAGGCTCAAGTGGCAGGTGCATTAATTACGCAGTGTCCGTGTTTTTATAGCTAGGGGTTCCGTGTCTTTGGTATATACCAATGAACCCCAAAAAAATAACCATGAGCCAATTTTATCAGAATCAGGAGAAAACCAGAAAACCCCGAATTAAAGCTGTTTTTGAGTAAAAAGAAATCAGAAGCTTCAAGCGAAGAACACTTTTCAGCAGCCTTATTTTGTGTTTGCTTGCAACACAGCCCCAACTGAACTGTCTGCGAGGTTATTTTTTTTTTCCTGTGGTGACCATACCCCTCCTCGTCTTTTTCTCTTATCAGTGCTAGGTCATTTTCCAAGATTTTGGGGCATGGCCATATGTCTTGAAGGCTGGGGTATTCCATACTTCCCATCTTCTTCAACATAAGCCCCAACAAATGCCTATTTTTTGTCCAACATGGACTATTCACACTGAAAACCCACCGAATCCATGGGTAAAACTAAACCCCCAAAAAACAGCCCCAAATTCAAAGCAAAATGAACCCCAAAAACACGAAACCTTAGCTATAGCTTACGACAACTTACTTTTACTCTTCCAACATACAGGAAAATCTTTTTCACAGTGAGGACTGATACAGTAAAGATATGAATATATGGTAAAGCAAAGTTGACTACCGGTAGTACAAGCATTTGAGGCACTCATATAAAACAAAAACTAAATTTTTCCTAAAAAAAAAAAGTTAGTTTGTTGTGGAGGTTCCTGTTGTGCATTTGAAGGGCTCCTTTAGTCCAGCTATTTTGTGGGCAACGTTAAGGTCGTTCATAAAATATAGGACAACAGGCCTGCAAAGAAAATTGCTCACAGCCAATTCACACAATGAACCCAATTGCAATTTTTGTCCGCGGACCGTGTACCATGTGACTGTCACATCACTGATTCCTGTGATGCTCGCCTCGTCCGCGAACGTGCAGACTGATAAAGTGGAGCGCCTTTTCACTTGTGGCGTTTTCGCGGGAGATCGACTTGAAAAGCGTTTAGTCTGGTAAACAATACAATGTTTTCTTGGTTTTTTTTTTTTTTTGGACGATTAAAACAAAAATGGCGCATCATTCTGCTTTGTGCGTTTGCTGGTTCATTTTGTCGCTTGATTCTTGGTTCCAGGTGTGAAAGAAACAGCATAGACTTTGTCCGGCTGACGCAACGCAGGTTCCGGTACTCCTCCGGGTCCGTGTCAAGAAACTTCCGTCGAAACTCATCTAGCATGCCGCAATAATTCTTGCACGTCCAATCGGCCTTTCACTGTGCAACACCTCTCTTGTGACTGTGGTGTATACGTGAGCGTTGTGCGTGAGCGCGGAGTGCGTGAAGGCATCTCCAAACGCCCCTCCGCGAGCCCAGAACTTTGTTGCTCCTACACTGAAGCCTTCTCGAGCAGGATGCATGCTTGTGTCATGTCGTGAATTGAGTTAGTAAAGCCAGTGGTGCTTCGCGCGAAGCCTATCATGGTGTTCTGCCTCCATCTGTATGTAACACCGCTGTACGATTCTTTGTCGCGGTAGCAAACGTCGATTTCTCTCTTGGACAACAGTGCCACAGTGTGATGTTGGAGCTTCACGGCACTGTGGGGTGGCAGACAGGTTTGGTCCGTCCTCGCTGGTATCTGCTCGTCGTCTCCCTCGTGTGGATGCGTTTGGGAGACGGACAAATTGCAAATATGTCGTGTGATCAATCTGTCCGCGGATAAGTCTGTCCTGTGAATCGGCCATTACCAACAACAGATTCGCTCGAGCTCGTGCTCTTCCAACTTCGGCTTTTTCTACATTTAAATTATAATTATGCACAGGCTGCTGTTCAGAAATAAATATTTAACAGTTCTACTGCTCCGGTTACTGCTAGGTAAGTGGATCAGCCCTTTAATTTACTGAATACATTGGGTTCCTTACCTTTTGTGCTCAGGTTGAATAGTTGACTCCAACAGAACCGGCTGTAAATTTTTGTCCACAATCATCTCTCCATCTGAGAACAGAGGGAAATATTTAACATATCAATATCTGACCCAGGCCATGGCTACATGCCTTACCTGCTGCAATCCCGTAGGGTAGGGATGGGTTGGTCAGCAGGTACCTTCCGAGGGGAGCCAAGTTGCTCAGTGCATCCCTGACAGACTTGTGCAGTGCCCCAGGCTCACCAACCTTGTGGGTCTGCATGGTAATACCAACCTACTGTTTTCAAACTTTTTTTTTAATTAAATCATTCCTAAAGATTCAATGGTTGTAGTCCTATAGCTGGTGACAGGTTAAGAACTCAGCTAAAAAAACTCTCAAGAAATGAATGGTTGACAGTATTAAGTCAGCCAATCGCTTCCACTTGTTTTGTTCACGTCACTTACGTCACGGCTTTAGGATCATACTTTTTTACAGTGAAGCTGTTAAGGGCTAGTTTCCCCACTATCGTGTCCGCGGACAAGTGGCGTGTTGACATAAAACACAAGCCAGTTCACCATCACCTTCACTCGCGTACGACGAGGAGAGTTGCACACTGTGTTTCGTGCCGTCTCTACCCCAACCCTTCTTCCCTGGCGTCCGCGTCAGTGGCCACCTGCGTTCGTGCCATCGAGCACGCTCCGTGATTGGCGCAGCCCTATTAGAATAAAACCTCGTCTCGCCTACAAATCGTGTGTCACCTGTGTCCCGTGACGTCGAGATCGCGCTAGCGCTCTTATCAGTTGCCCTTTAGACTCAGTATGGGTCGGCCGCGTGCCGTTTGTTTGGAGGAAGAAGAGCGGGAGCGCAAGGAGCGGCGACGAGCGCAAGGAGCGGCGACGTGCGCAGCTATCGCCTTGAGTTCCACTGCGTCGAGTGGTTACGAATCCCTTGCGAAAGAAGACCAGATCGCTCCCCTGGAATGCCGCCGAAAACAGAAGCCACCATAGTACAGCTTTGCTGGTCTTCCTTCCTCACTAGAGTGGAAAGGCTGAGAGTCTTTTCAATATAGCAGTGTGCAATGTTGGTGACACCGAGAGGCTCCGGCTTCCTGCAATGATTTTTATTTTCTTCACCTACCCAGGTTTACGTGGTAAAGTTGTGCCAGTGTCCGCTTTTGTATGCGGCAGTTTTTGTGCGACAGCGTGAGAATTCAACGGTCGTGTCGTTGCCGTTATATTCAACGTGCCTGCTTGGTCAAAAGAATATACCTAGCGACCATCGAGACTATGTTCAATATGCATTGTCGACGCCAATGGCTTCTCTTTGTTCATTTGCTTGCCCCCGACTTTAGTTATGTCGCAAAATCATAGCAGTACTATCAGCATTTCTTTGCAATGTTTTCTGTGGGCCGACGTGAAAATGCTGCAGTCACCTCTATTGATGCGGTACGTTCCGTGAGATGCTCGAGTGACGCCGCCACCATGCTACTTTACGAAACTTTGTGTGCTGCTCTGCTAACCTTAAAGAGCAACTCCGCTTCATTTTTGTTTTTGAAAAAAACAATGCAGTCCTCTCCAGTACAGTAAACTTTCGTTAATTCGACCTCGACGGGACCTTGAAATTTGGTCGAATTATCGGAATGATCGAATTAAAAAAAGAAAGAAAAACGGTTAAAATTAAACTTCCTTTTATTGTCCAAAGTACTCACGGATGGTCTGCTGCCGTCTGCGCTTAAAACGCATGTCCAAAAGCAGGCTTCGGAGAGCAGCGTAACTATACTTCGTTTCACCTTCCGTCACGCAGCGGATGCTACGAGGGAACGGGACCAATGAAGCAGCGTCAAAAGTGCAAATCACTAGGCTTGTTCTGTTTATGATTGGTTCAGCGATGGTAGAACATGTACAGAAACATTACGAACACCATGATGGTGCCCTTTGACGCTCTCTGATTCGTCATATAATCTCGTAGCATCGGCTGCGTCTGGACGGAAGGTAAAACAAAGTATAAACGTCGCGTCCAAAAAAATCGCGCACTACAAAAAAAAAAAAAAAAGAAAGAAAACGAAAGAAGCAAGTTTTACGAGCTGACTTTGGCACGAGCCAAAGTCAACTCCGGGACAAAACAAAAAAAAAGGAAAAGAGAATTCGAGACGCGCAGATGGACCGCACACGATGCTACAGAGAAGCGCTTTGAGACATTACCTTCTAGGAGGTAATGTTTGAGAGCGCTCGCTGAGAAAGCTTCAAGCCGACTTTGGCGCCAAACAACCAAACCATCGGCGATCAAAAAAAAAAAAAAAAGGAAAAAAGAATTTACGTTTTTGGGTCCACAAAATGGAGCGCACACGATGCTACAGAAAAAAGAAAACGCTTCGCTTCGAGAGCGCGCTGGCTCGTGCGCTGGCATAGAGATCATGTGCGCTGGCTCGTGCGCGCCCGACCACGTGCTATGTTCTCTGCGCTACTCCACGCCAGATTGGTTGCGCTGGCTCGTGTCATTCGCTACGGTCCATTCATCTCAACCGCGTAGAGGAGCAGGCGCATATTTGCGCACGTTCGGCTTTGCAGCAAAGGGCCCTTGTTTCGCCGTACGTTGGTGGTGTTTCTGCCGTGGTGCCGTGCAATGTGACTCCGCGCGCATTCGCTCGGGACGAATTATCCGATGCGGAGTCTTCCCGAGTTCGAACTATCGAACTTTTCCTCCCATAGAAATGTATGGGCGCTCACCGGGACTTTTGAACACGATCGAATTAAACGAAAAGGCGAATTAACCGACCTAAAAAGACCACACGTCAAGTATTACTACCAGTTTTGTCTAAATGTTTTTTAAACGGTCCGACAAACTTTGCAAAGCGCAAAATTGCCGAAATCGGCTGACTCTAGGGGGCAAATGGAGGCGTAACCAACAGCGCTGTCAAGGCTACGGCGATGGCGTAGCCAACAATGAGCTAAACGTCATCACCATTGCCCCTCTTTATTCATTTTTACTTCTCCGGGCAAGTGTAACGGGTGACGTTGGCAATGTTTCCTCTCGGCGCTCAGCAGTGTCGACGTGATTGGTATGACACGCCTGCGCAGTGCGCTTGGGAGCTGTCCGTCTGCCCCGCCGTTACTGCCGTTTTCGGCGTCACAACTGCCGTCGTCGTTTCACTCTCACCGTTTGTGATTATTGTCTCTCGGAGTTTCATTCACACTACGTGCACAGACTGATGCCGCAGTCGTGCAGACTTCGTCGAATGTCGTAGACACCAAATCATGGCGAAGAGTGCGGGGCAGGCGACACTTGCGCCTGGCACATACCCGCTCCAACGGTGGCCCGCCTCATTCATTATCCCGCCCGTCATTGCATAGAGGATCACATGACATCTCGCACCACGTGATAGCCATGTTTCTGGTGGCCCTAGGCCAATGTTGCCAGATGGAGCCGAAGTTTCGATTTCTGCTCATGTTTAAAATATGCTTTAACAATATATACCCAATTTTTCGCGAAGCAAATGACATAGTGCCTTTCATTAGTGCTTTTTAAAGGACCCATGAAACGAATTTCGGACTGCAATATATCAATTTATACTGGTATTTTACTAATAGCACATCGTTCAGTGGGCCAAAAGAAAAAAAGTAGAAAGTCAAAAGCCTGACTTTCGGTACGAAAATTTGAAAACAACCAGCGGACTATTTCGTACCTTCTTTCCTTCGTAAGCTCGCTGCCTTTTCTCTGTGATACATCCGCGGACCCCGCAGCGCGTCATCGGGCCCCCGCAGCGCGTCACCGGGCCCATACGAACGTCACACAACACCGGAGCTCACTTAATCCCTTCACCCCTAAGCTGACATTGTGGTGGAAGCTACGCGCTTGCCGGACCAATCAGCCGCCTCCTTTCACCATCTGACCTCATTCTATGCGCGAGAGAGCGTGATCACGTGGCAAAAGTGTGGCTTGCCCAAGGAGCACGTAGCTTCCACAGCACTGTCAGCTTCGGGGTGAACGGGGTGGGGAAAGCAACTTTGTCTGGATTTTGAGCGACGGCTAATCTTGTAGGGGGAGAATGGATGTGTCCGGATTAGACAAACGAGAGTCCGAGCAAGAGGGGACTCCCCCTTTCCGTCTTCTTGAACTGTTTGGTAGAATGCGCGATTTATGAGTTGAGGAGGAAAGCTAAACAGGAAAAAGTTGGAAAAGTGTTTCATGACTCCTTTAATGTGAAATCACTCATTATTCTGAAATTTCCGGAATTGAGCTGAGTTGCCCTTTACTAAATAAAGAATGCCTACTGGACTGGAAGCCTTCAAAGCAGTATGTATGAACCCATGAAACATGGCATCAATGCCAAGTCTCGTCGCACACGAAAGGAATGAGGAGAAGCCGTTGAAGCTGCTTTTGTCAGTTTCGTCGAGCTGGGCTTACGCGATCGTCCAAGCAGGGGCACTGAAGACGTCGATGGCAACTAAGTTGGACAGTGAGACGACCGTTGAATTCTCATATCAAACATAGGAACTACTGTGAACAAGAGCGGATACAGGCACAGCTCCGCAACTCAAACACAGGCCATTTCGAAAAGCCGGCGTCCCTTGGCAGAGGCAAACGTCGAAAACAGCGCAAGCTTGTTGAAAACAACAGTTCGTCAAGCCGTGACATCAGTGACGTCAAGGAATGAGTGGAAGCGATTGGCTGGCAGAGTGAAATACAGTAGTCCCTCGTTATAACGAAATTGCTGTGTTCAAATTATCGCTTTTATCAAACTTCAACACCGACCGAAATGCATGCACTTTGAGCCAGATTATTCTAAGCGTATCGGCGCCAAGCACACTTATCACGAAGGCCGAGATGCTGAAAGCATGCAAGTCTACACGGAGGCACAAGGGAGACCCTTGTTTTTATCCCACTCCCCCACCGAGGCAAACGGAGCAAGCGGCAAACAGAAAATGAAACAACTGGGTGACAGACAGCAGAGCGCTACTTTCAATGTGAATGTGCCGCCACGTGCACGGCTGCGCCTGTGGCGTACACATGTGTCAGCATTGTATGGGAGCGCTTTCCAAAAGTCGCTTCGGTTTATGAGGTTGAAGAAAGTGGTCGGCCCAAGTTCGAAATCGCCAAGGAATTCAACATTCCGGAATTGAATATTTGACCATGGCCATCGAGACTTTTCGCACGCTCTGCTCCAGCCTGTCTAAACGCTCGGCTGCCCAGGAGAAAAAGTGAACCAAGTCAGTTTTCTAGATCTCCAAGTTGGTAAAGCCACTAAGGTTAACTTGAATTGAGTTGCACTTGTCGATGAGGACATTTCCAACGTCATTCCTGCCACGGACCATAGACCTTGTGTGCGGCCAAGGTAAAGACTAAGACACGTCAGAAAGGGACCTCGAGAAATGCCGACAACTGCAGAGGTGCAAAATACCCTATGGCTGCTTTGGAACAAAATGGAGCAGCGGCGATGACAATGCGCATGCGTTGCCTGAAGAAATTCGAGGAGGAACGTCGCCCAAATAAAATTACCGGCAAGCTCCATTTAATTTTTTTTTCTTACTCCTCCGTAAAGGTGCTACGAGTTGTTTATCATCATGGTTTGTTTGGTTAAATATATTTTCAGGGTGTTCCGCAGTGTTCGAGCGTCCACCTTCAAGGCTGCTGTTGCTGTATTTTTTTGCTCTCTCACTTCCATTGACTTACCGTTTATATCAAACTTTTTTTCCACCCTGTTGACTTCGTTATACCGAGGTACTACTGTACATCCTTTCGAGGTGCATCTGACGGTGAATCCTGAACCTGTCACCCGCTATAGTCCTGACAAAGACAGAAGTTGATTTCCTAAGGCCAGAGCTAGCATAGTTGCTGAGCACAAAATGAAGTGAAACAAGGCACAGCACCGTACCTCCAACAGAGAACTGATGACATCTTTGGGAAACCTTGGGCTGTCAGGAGACTCGAGGTCACTAATGGCTATAATGTTAAGGAACTTGTGTCTCGACGATGCAGCAACATGAGATGATGGTTCTACAAAGAAAGAAAAAGAAACATAGAGTCAGTTACAATAGGTTGATTCATGTAAATTAAACGCTCCCAATTATAAAGTTATACCAGATGACACATTCTCCCTTAGCATAATACGTCTTGTTCCTGGCTGCTCGATTCCTTCTTATGAGAGATGTGTGAATATCCAAAATGTAGACGGCCCATCAGATTTTAAGGGCACAGGGTAAGGCAAAAATGGAAAAAAAATCGTTTTTAGTTTTTTTTGCGATTTAATAAGTTTAGTTCTTTCTGCACATTTTCCATTGCCACAGTATTCTTTAAAAGTTATATTTCAGGCTGAAAATCCTTTCTTCCGAAAGCAAGTAGCAGGTGACCACGCCTCATTTTGGGATACGCTCCCTGTTTATCAATAAATTTGGCCACAAAACGAATTCAACATTAGACCTAAAGGCTTGTCCAGTAACAGATAATCTTAAAAAAAATTATCTGACAACTATTGCATAGCATTTTTTCAACCAAGACAATCCCGAGACGCCGTGCATGTTTTTTCCAGGTGTATACCATGTGTACTTTTAAGTGTTTGTGTTTTTGTAACGACAAAATGGCGGCATTGGATGCTGTTCTTTCATTCAATGGTGGTAGCATTGCACAAGCCAATGTTTTGAAGTCCTGTGGATGGAACCATGTCTGGAACACCATCAAGTGGCTGAGGGAAGTTGACGTTACTCGAATATACTTTACGGACCAAGCGACACGGCAGGTCACAAAAGAGGCCCGGCAAGCAAGGCGATGAGCCGAAAAGCAAAGACATGTCTTTAGCAATGCCTTCCATGCTGGCGACTATCGAAAAAATGACTCTAAGGCTGTTGGTGCCAATAAAAATTTGTTATTCACCAGTTTTTTTACTTTAAACTCAATTATCTCAAAACAGTGTTTTTTATTACATAGGTACCATTTTTCCTTTAACCTGACAATATAGAGGGTTGATTTTTTATTCCTACCACCTACATGGGTGTCGAAAAATACTGAACTAGAATTAAAAATATGCACCCAGCAGTTTTTGAGTTATCATTTTTTTAATACATGAAAAAAACTAAAAATTTGAGTACTAGAATAAAAAAATTGATAAAAAATCTTATTTTAGATTGGTTCAAATAATTCTAGTTCAGTAGATAAAGCACAAAATTTCGAACAAAATGATATATACACGACAGGAATACTCCTAATAGTCACCGAGGAAAATGTTCCTCAACATGGCCTCAAATGCATGGGGAGCATAGGACTTACTTATGCCCTAACATCTAGACTCGAGAGTAGAAATAAATAGTTCCAGCATTTTTGCAACGAAAGCAAATGTGACTGAGCATGTATGGTTTTAAATAATACACAAATCATCAGTGAAGTGATGTATTACATGGCTGTAAAACCAAGGGACTTAAGAAAAGTATTATCTTAAGGAGGGACACAACCCAGAAAAAACAATTTCTGCAAAGAAGGTTGATTTTGAAAAATGTCATATTTACATTTGCCAACATCTATACTCCGTTTCACGATAACTTGGAAAACTGTGGAGGCAGCAGCCCTTGCGACCCAATAAGGGCGTCGGAGCAAGTCACACGATAACACTCCATGGCTGAGGCCACGGAGGCCTTGTTACCGCCACAGCAACAGCACCGTCCGCAACACAAAGTAGTACTAGGTTTCATTTTCTTTTCACAGCAATTGGACTCACGCAATTCTATCTCTACCAAGAACATATAAAAAGTAAGGAATAAATATTGACAAATTTACGAGTTCCAATTATATTTAAACAAAAAAGTGACGCCACATCTGTATCCGGTCTTGATTTTCTTTTCTTTCTTGTAGTGCCGTGGCCGTTGCAGATCGCAGCCGTGTAATCGACCGCTCCGGCTCAAAGCATCGTCCTGGCATGACACTCGCTACTCTAGCGGATGGCAATGTTGTGGCGGTGGACGTTCATCCGAAGTTGGTTGGTTTCGCAGCAGGCGGCTCTTGGCCAGCAGACGACAGCCGGTTCCTTGGTGCAGTGACACACACACTTCCGTGACATGTTGTCCCATTCCTCACTCCCTACGCTCTTATTGGGTGCGGGGGCTGCAACTTCCACAGTTCGCCAAGTTATCGTGAAACGGAGTATAGAGAGTATTTCCAGGAAGTTTTATTTGTTTACACTGCATAGTTATTTTTTTATGAATTGTTTTCAGTCCACCAATGTTAAAGCAAAGGTAGAGGTTCGAGCACTTTGAATGCGTTTTCTCCGTTCCACTTTTTGGCATAAATTTCACTTCAAAAATTTACGGGGTCTCTTATGTTATCTCTAAGACGACTTGAAAGCTAAAGCCCAAGTGCCGATGCATTAAAGACAGACATATAATTCACAGATATGGCGGTACCCCTCTGCCCGTAACAGAGGGGTACCGCCACGTCAAACTACTGAACAAAAGGTTGCTGGTTCGACGTTAGCCGAGGGACAACAGCGAAAAGTCTCTTTGAAGGAATATAGCGCCTTCGCCGATTCTGGCACAAGTAACGCCATCTCGTGGTGCAGTGGTGAACCGTGGATTTTGGTACCTTTCGTGTCGCCGGTTTTCATACCTTTCGTGTCTCGATGTGTTTTCACTCAAGGACTTTGAAGGTCAATTGAACGATGAGACATATAAGGCTTTCGCCTCAATAAATCTATCATTTCAGTATGCGACTATCTAGACTTAATTTTTGCGGCTTATATACCAAACTTTTATTGAGCCGGTTCCTATGAACTTAAAATTTTGCACTTTCAAGTTCCTCTATTTTGAAAAATTGTAATTTGGAAAATGTGGTAAATGTGGAAACAATTCTTTTTCATTCGTTTTTGTCAAAAAATTTATATTTTGTGAATTTTTTTTTTGTTTAGCCTGCTCCAGTATACATTCCAGAATACATTCCACCAAAAAAATATGGGGCTATCAACACCATTTCTCAACAATAGAATCACTGAACAGATTACAAGCCAAGCTATGCTTTACTTCGTTCTGGGGGTATAGTACCTCATAAACTTGGTCCACACGGCTGAAACTTTGCATGTCCTCCTTCTACAGTAGAATCTTGATGATACGAATCTTGAAGGATCGCGGAAAATATTCGCAACATCCAAAATTCGTATGAACAAAAATACAAGCCAAATAAGTACATGAAAGTGGAGGGGGCGGGGGAGGCTATTTGCAATTTACTGGTCACACTCCTGGCCAAAGAAGTCAGTAATGTTCTTTTGAGTCTTCTTTTTTCGATGTTACACAGGAGACACTTTTAGAATGCTTAAAAACGTGCGCATGTGTCGTCGCTGACGTTGATCGAGCTCACTATGCGCCACAGCATGTCGAGGGCATGCAGTATTTCAGCAGCCGGCGGCGGCCGCTCATCGTTAGTTACGTCACCATCATCATCTCCACTAGTTGACTCTCCTTGCAGTGCATGAAGTTCAACGGACGTGTGTGTGCAAACAAAGACAGTTCTGCGGCTGCTTGTTTGTTGACTATCACGTGATCAACCCTGATTCCGAATGTCATTTCACGTGACAATAAAAATTTCACGTGACAACATCACGTGACAACAAAAATAAAGCAGCAACCTTGGAGTCATGAATGCGAGTTACTCCAGCAAGTCGAATTCAAATCACATGACGACAAATAGAGCAGCAATGCTGGATATGGGCATTTTTTCGAATTTTCGAACGCAGCCATGGTTATTGTGACTGCACGGCGCGTATGTATCACGGATTAACCGTGATGATATTATCGGGATTCTACTGTTTGTGGTTACGAACACCACCTGCACACTTCCCGCCAACTGAGTGAGCAGTTCAAAAGTTTACATTCCCAAGTAGTGTCCTTCCTTAACTGAAACTTCACTATACCTAAACTTCACTATATTGATAAAACGTTCTGGCAGAGGACACTTGAGAATTTTGCTACTTTGAAATCTCCACAGCAGGATCCATACAAGTGAATGTTCAATAGGCAAAACAATGAATGTAAACTAACACTTGCAACACCTGTATGTCTGTTGCAAGACACAACAGACATATTGTTGCTTCTTGTTTGTTTTTACTTTATCAAAAAAAAAAAAATGGGGCCAGCAGCATGCTACACTTCATGCATTAAGTGGAAGATCAGATGCTGTTTGTACAACGTGGTCAGCCATGCCTTGAATTGGATTGGCCCATCAGAGACAAAGTTTCGGCATTGGTACTTGATCGTGTTTAAAGCAAGCTTGCTAAAAAAAATATCTTACCGCATTTACTCGCAGAATGAACGCACTTTCATTTTCCGAAAAATCAATGAAAAGTTGGGGGCTCCCCTAACTTTCATTGATTTTTCAGGGGAGCGTTCATTACGCAAAGTAAAATTTTTGCGTCCGTGTTTACTTGCATAGTGAACGGACCTTTTATCCCGAAAAATGGACACAACTTCTTATCTCCTTGCGCGCGGCGCGCAACTCCAAAACCAAACTGCGATGCGCAAAAAAAAAGAAATGCTCCTCTCCATGTTGTTTTTTTTTTCTTGTTTCCGTGGTTTTTTTTGTTTTTTTTCTTGGCTTTTGCAAGTTGTTTGGTTTGCTCACGCTGCCCATGCATTCGCGACCTCGCTGCACCAGGATAGAAAAGTGTGTTCATTTCGAGGGCTTCTCTTTCCAAAGTGCGAGGAGGAGGCGAGGACAGGATGCCTCCATTATGTGCGCTTTGCTTAGGCGAGGGCTTCTCCGCTTTTCTGTCTTACCTCCTTGCGCACGACGCGCGACCCAGGGACCAAACTGCGCTGTGCAAAAAAAGAAAAGAAAAAAAAAGCTCCTCTTTATAATTTTTTCTTTTCTCTTGGTTCCGTGGTTTTTTTCTTTTTTTTCTGCCGCCTTTCGCAAGTTGTTTTGTTTCGCTTTGCTTAGGCGAGGGCTTCACCGCTTCTCTTTCTTATCTCCTTGCGCGCGGCACGCAACCCAATATCCAGAGTGCGCTGTGCAAAAAAAAAAAGAAAGCTCCCCTCCATGTTTTTTTTTTTGCTTCTGTTGGATCTTTTTTTATTTTTTTAACGCCTTTTGAAAGGCGTTTTGTTTGCCCACGCTGCCCATGCATTCGCGACCTCGCTGCACCAGGATAAAAAAGTGTGTTCATTTCGCGGCGTGGGGGAGGGGTCAAAATTTTGACATCCGAGTTAAAAGTGTGTTTAATACGAGTGAAAAAAAAAAGTCGAAATTTTGAGAGCCGATTTGGGGGTGCGTTTATCACGCGAGTGCGTTCATTGTGTGAGTAAATACGGTACTTTCCATCAGAAAGATGATGTGGGGCCGTTCATAAGTGTTTCTCAATGTGGAATTACTCACTGCCCCAGGGTGTTTGGAATTGAGCACAGTTTAAGTAGAATACAGTGGGAACAGTACGTCTGTTGTCTTTTGGTGCTGTCCTTTCCAGTTATCCAACATCTTACATATTTTTGCGTCACCACCCCGTGGCCTCAGGCCCAACCATCTCACCTAAAGCGGGGTATAGAATTCAGGCCGGAGGACCGATTCTAGATGATGTCGCTCGGCAAGCCCGAGAAGTGCCAGTGACCAAACCAGGTCCAGCCAGACCGTAGGAACCTCTTGGAAGTGGTCAGGGGCGAGTCTCTCCAGCAGCAAAGGAAACAGCTGCGGTGAGCAGTCGGGCACATACTGCAGACGAGCCAGGGCAAGGAGACAGGACGCCAGGTCGTGGGGACGGCAGTCTGCCGCATGTTTTGTTATCCACGATGCACACGCCTCCAGAAGCTCTGCAGACAATCAAAGGAGACTAGTCAACAAATGCATGAAGGTAGTATACAGTGAGAGGATACAAGTACACCAGTAGAAAAAAATGCAGCAAGCAGCTGGAGGCTAGACATGTAAATCCCGAGACAGGGGATTACATACGGCGTCACAAGCAGAGATTGCAGTGTGTTTCTTTTCTGCATAACTAATGTGCGGAGCTCGGGTATGTCTCCGCATACTAGTTGCATATTTGGAAAAGGGGTCGGCCTGTCGGTAGCCAAGGCGTAGTGCATCACGAGGAAAGGCTACCACAATATGGTTGTAGCTGGCCCTATTCACACAATCAACATATCCTGCTGGATCTCTACCAGTTTGCCAGGAAAACCAACAGTTGCAGAGGTATGAGTATGTGTGCAGATGTGACGTGAAAGGAGAAGGCAGTCACCGGGATGCCTCCAGGCCACCTGCCCGACGCTGGTGAGGCAGGCAGAGACGAGAGATGCCTTGGCCCTGTCGTCGAGCTGGGACAGGAACGCCTCGGTGAGCTGCAGCAGCACGGCTGGCTCGGGAAAGCTCAGGGACCGCAGTGCGTGCATCAGGGTCACCACTTCCTTCAGGGAGGCGCCCTGGGCGGGCACAGAGCAGGACAAACCCTCAGAAACCTTGCTCCACTTGTGACCAAGAACTTCAACGCCAATTACTGTGACACGCTGTGCGAATGTGAAGATCACCATCACCTTCGACGCCTGGCATGTTGGTTTAGAAGAAAAACTTGGGGTTTGTCCAATGTACAGATCCCCTTTGTTCTGAAAGCCTCCAAATTGCTGCTCTGGTAGCATGTGAGAATGTTTAGTATGGTTGCAGTCCAGTATACATCAATTAGTATGCTATTCTTAAAGGGTAACTGCAAAGAAAAAAAGTGCATTTTTAAACATCCTAATTGGGACAAGCATGTAACAAAACAATTATTCCGCCAAAAACAAAAATTTTAACAGCAATATTTATTGCGCGGGACTGATTTTAGTTTGCAACTATTTCGTCCGTTATAATCGCGCGCCACAAAGTTGGTATTATAAGTCACGTAGTGGCTGCTATAAGTCACGGAGTGACGTATAACAGCCACTTCGCGCACGTCGAAAGAGCGGGAGTTTCAAATGTGGAGAAGTTGTGACTCCGACCAAATTACGTCCTATGGCGTAAATATTGCTAGAAAAAAATTGTTTTTTTGCGGAAGATCTGTTTTGTGACATGCCTGTCCCAATTAGGCTGTTTAACAAAACACTTTTTTCTTTGCAGTTACCCTTTAACAAAAGTAAATAAGAATAGGGGTAGTAAACGGAACATACAGAGCCAACTGAATCACAGTTGGCATAACCCATTGCAAAGTGCAGTTACTTTTTGTGCTTGTCATCACCTAATCAAGCCCTCTTAAAAAGAAGCTGAGGAGGTTTTAAATTCGACTCTGAAAGTCGGAATGTAGGCAGCCTAAAAATTGTGTGCCGTTTCATTTTTATTTTCTTGGTAGGAGCGACATAATTGCCAATTAAAATTTCACCGTAGCTCTGCCCACTGTTGTGCACAGAGCACGGAAGAGAAGAGAGGAAAACTAGGGAAAGTGACGCTACCGGCAGGGTCAGATAACCGTGGCCCTACCCTGAGCTGGCCAGGAGTTGCCGACGATGACATATCACAACACCTCTGACAGATAACAGGCAGAAAGAGGCTATCGCATGCCCTGTGGCAATCACTGCATGTTTTTACAAAATCAAAGCGGTTTATGTTTACATCTGCCCAATTTAGGTGCAAAAGTCATATTGAGGGGACAAAAAATAAAAAAAATACTCCTAATTCAGTTTTTTTTTTTTTTTTTTTAGAAGTGCTGAAAAAGAGGACTTTTTATGCCCGGTGTCAACGCAGTCAAAAGGACCCGAGAAGAGTGAAAGAAGCTCACCATGCACAAAGAGTTTTGTTTGTGCGGACCTAGTGTTAACGCAATGTAGGACTGCTACTGAAAAATTATGGCTGAACATCACAAGGCACAATGCAGGCAAGTGGTATTTTGCCAGTCATTTTTATGCTACTTTTGCTAGTTTTACTTGGAATTGTACAATTTTTTTACATCAAGAGATACATGTTGTGATGCTTAAAACCTACAAAATTTGTTTCATTTTCAGTGAATATTAGGTAGGTAGAGTATGTTCATGCGCAGACATCCACAAAATGTTGCACTCAGTGGTATACTCTCAGAACTGCCTTGGATAGACAGAAGGTGTGAAAGCATGCCCTTATGCCATCTGTGTAGTGTCATAGAAGGAGTGATCACTAGACCGTGAAAGACACCCTGATCGAACACAAGAGACATGAAAAGGCTTTTGAGTGTTTTGTGACGTAGTGCCTTTCCCAACCTATGATACAACCTGTGACGAATAATCAAGTACAGTTTCGAGGTTGTGACTGGAAATGAATACACTCGTGTGCTGCTTATCCAAACACTTTGATCCGAAGCTCTAACTGCTCCCGTCATAAATTATTAGCCCAGTTTTATACCAGAGGAACATAAAAGACAACTGGCTCTGCTGTCTATTTGCCTTTTATATTTATTCTTTTTACATATGTTATATTCACCAACACACTCCCAAGTTCATTTTAAGAAAAAAAAAGTGATATGTTTATTTTCACCCCAAGCAATTGGTTATAGGCCTCTAACCAAACAATTTGGTCAGAAGCCAAATCGTTTTCAGCTTGACTGAAAATACATCCACAGTTTCCTCCTTGTTATGCTCTCTGTTCCTCCTCAACTAAAAGCCACATGTTCCAAAGCAGGGGTCTCGAAACACATGTTCCAGGGGTGCCTGGGACATGACCCGCAAGCATTCCACGGCTGCAAGCTCTCGTTGCTGTTTTTAGCACTTGTAATGGCATGTGTCCTAAATACCGCAATGGTCCTATGTCGTCTATCTTTTAATTTCTGAGCATTGTTTCGTCTTCATGATTGCATTCTTCCTGTTTCTGATGTTGACCAGCTGAATGACAATCTTACTACAGTCTAAGCTCATTACAACAGACCTGGTTACAACAGAGACGTTTAGATATAGCATACCGATTTGTGAAGTTCGGTTGGTTTTCCTCTACATACCATTGACTGAACTTCATATCTGCATACAACATACTCCTCTTACAACAGACCGAAATCTTGGTAAAAATCAAGGTCTGTTACAACGAGCTTAGACTGTACTAGGCCAAGAGCACGAGCCTCACTCAGCAGGAACAACTGACCAAGTTATAAGCTTGGGCTTCCAGCCTTAGCTTCTGCACATCTGATGGTCAAACGATGCATACGCAGAAAAAGAAAATACTGGAAATCGTGTCTTGTCATCTAAGAACGTTTCATTAGTTTACACTGCATAGTTATTTTTTTATAAATTATTTTCGGTCCACTGATGCTAAAGAAAAGGTAGGGGTTGGAGCACTTTGAACACATTTTTCTCCGTTCCACTTTTTGGCATAAATTTCACTTTAGGAAAACTATTGCTTGTTAATGAGACAAGAGGAAAGACTCGCTCATTGTTTTTCCTAACTGGAATTTTATGGGCAATGCAACTGTGGAATTGTTTTTTGACTTCGTGGATGTCTTCTATAAAATATGAGATTTTGTCACCAACATAAAAGGCAAAAAAATTATTTGATTTTTCACTGCAATGCTAGCATAAAATAAATAACTTTTTGGAAATTTTATTTTCACAGTTGCACTCTCCAGGCATTCTGCTGCAGATCTAGAGTAGAAAAATGTTGGGTATTACATTAGTTTCCTAACGATAGTTTACCTAGCAAAGTCGGTGTGTTTCTGATAAAAATGACTATAATTTATTTTACAGTTCATGTACACAGATTAAACTTTGCACTGCATTCTAACTTGCAACTGCCAGTATATGCTGTAAATTTTATTCATATTAAGCCATAGGTTCAAAAGTTGACCCTCTTGAGTAGTGTCCCCCCTTAAAAGCTAAAAATATCCCCCACAAAACTGTGAGTTTACAAGAAGATTGCCCAATGTCTCCACTCCAGAATATCCCTGGGTATAGCTGCTCTGCAACGTGAAGCCCCACTGTTGCTTTTCTTTCCTTCAAAACATTTTCATGCTTCCCCAACCCCTTTCTGCTGACCCTCAACATTTCGGGGATCAGGTATCAGGCCTCATACAGAAATGAGTTTGAAACATCTGTTCTAAAAAAACTAACCTTGCAAAAAAAAAAAACAAAAAAAAACAGGAGGATTTTTTTTTTTTGGGGGGTTGCAAGTTGCTATTTAAGTGAAACTTTGGTGTAGTGCATGTCGGACAAGGAAACACGAACGAGATACCAACCAAATTACGGCAGCAAGGCAATGATCTATAGACAACTCAACACCTCAGCAGCACAAAAAGGTTAGTACCATTGCCTGCAGTAAAAGGAACCAGTAAAGCAGCGCACAAGAGCCAACGTCTTTTTGCAACACGGCTCACCCCGTGGCCCTTGCCGAGGTAGAACGCAGCTGCCTGGAGGAGCGGGGTTGGGCGCAGCTTAAGCCTGGCCAGGGCCCGCACCAGCAGCCGGATGTCCTGGGGCTTGAGGGAGCCCATGAGCTGCAGGGCACGGTCCTCTACCTCCAGCAAAAACTTGCGGTCACCCACATGCTCGGACACGTCCAGCAGCCAGATGACGTCCGACACGGTGCTGGCGTGAGCCACTTGGCTCCGGATGCGCGACTGGAGCAGCCTCACCACCTGCTTCTGGAGCTCTGTCTTCTGTCAGGGCCATCCGCATTATGAACAACACCGTCAGTTCAAAGTGGGCATACCTAACTGTAAGACTAAAGCATTTTATCGTTCGTTCGTTCCTAAAACTTCTTTGGAAGGAACCCACCTTCCGGGTTCTGTTGTATCCGCTGTTAGTGATCAACTGTTTAAGAACGCTATTAACACCCTTCACTGTTTCAAGCCTCCATGAAATAGCTGTAAAATTACTTTCTCGTGTTTTTATTGCCGTCTTTTGTTGTTCCTACTATCCTCAATAATGCCGATGGCCCTGAGGATGTGTAAATAAACAAATAAATAAATTGTGTTGTGTGTTTGTTTAGACAGCAGGAAGTTCGTCGGCCCCAATGGCCGTCTGGTGTCTCTGCTGTAGATGAAAAATTTTTCCAGTGCAGTACCACTGCTAGCCAGTAGTGATACACAAGCGCGCGCCGGTATGCTGCTCGTCCAGATTGAAACGGCTAGGGTTCTAAGTTGGACACTCAGCAAGAAAGTCGGCAAAATTTCAGACTGGCGCGACTGACCAATCGCGGCAGTCAGGAATCTTGCCGACTTCGCGACGAATGTCCAACTTGGAGTCCCTGTGCTGCATTAACACACGTGGCCACCCATCCCACGCTGGGAGAACATGCGACCTGTCCATCACATCTCTTTGTGGGTACTCCCACTGATCCGAAGGATCAATGGCATAAAATTCTGAGTTTGCTGAAGCTGCGTCCTCTGAGATAAGCCATTGTGATTCCGCAAACTCAGAATCTGCTACTGTTCCTCAGTGAATGCATGCATCCAGCTGAAGCATGTGGTCATCCCAGTTTCATCATAACTAGGTATTGTCTGGCATGAACTAAGAGCTTGCTCTCCCTTTTATGCTCGGGGAGGAACACTAGCACAAAAGTGTGGCATAGCCTGTTGCGGCCTAGCTTCGTTTAATCTTCACAAGCGAGAGCTATTGCACCGTATTCTTAACATTCCCTCCCTTGCACACCTTGCCATCATGTCAGAGTTGCAGATTTTTTTGCTAAACCACATATAGGGCCCACGGATGAAAATCAAAGTACAAGAAGTATGAAATGGAAACCGAAGCAATATTAGCTCTATGTTCTCAACTTCCATTCTTGACCTTAAGGGGCACTAAAGAGGATTTTGCGATCGTCTGTTTTTGGTCATAACTTATTCTACGGGCCCTTAGCATCCTTAAAACACCCAAATTACAATCACGCGATGCCGATTGTAGTTTTTGAATTTTGAGGATGTTAAGGGCCTGTAGAGTCAGTTATGACCAAGAACAGACAATTGCAGAATCCCCTTTAGTGCCCCTTTAACAACATACTAGATAGAGAAAGCACTGATTACAATAACAATAACACCATTTTATGACACAAGCACCTCATCTTGTGTTCCAGAAACTTACTCACGTGGCTTTAGCAAGCAGTCACTTTCATTTCATGCTGGATATCACTAGAACACTGCACATAAACTTAAAAACAAAATGTGAGGAGAGTCAATGTACACACACTTTACACTTTTCTCTCTCAAAGGTTCTCTTTTTCTATGCAGTTTGTAGCTCACATTTGTAAGCTCACACAACAAGGCTGGAGCAATACGGCCAACGGTTGGCCGTATTCTTGGAAAAGAAGACCGCGACTAAATGTGGCTGACGAGGCTGACGAGATGTGTCATGTCACGATTCTCCATTCCTTCCCTCTTCGCCTCGTCCCCTCGAGCAGGTGAACCGAAGCGAAAAGGAGAATCAGGGCCGCTTCCCCTCATTCTCAACTGCACCAGGAGCATTGTGATGTCACATTCCTCGCTTGATTACGCCTTTCCTTTCCAAAAATATGACTATCCGTCTGATATATCAATGTATGAGTGACGTTTCAGAGTTTCTAGCGTCCCGGTCAACGTTTCTGGAGCTTTATTTAGCAAAATCCAAATTACGGTTTAATGAATCGTTTTTGACAGATTTCATTACATAAATTCACAAAACGAAGCCTGAAAAATAAATTCTACTGGTAACAATTTTGGTAAAGAGCAGCCAAACTTTCCTTGGCAAAGCACGAAGGGCTGCCAAACATTTTTAACAACACAATTGTCCTTTTCTTTTTAGAGATCACTGGGAGCATGTGCAGACTCTGAGAGAGAAGAGGAAAGGGAAAGGCGCCATTTTTGGGGGCTCTCTCGTCCGCTCAGTTGCTGATACAGTGCTGGTTCGGCTTGACTCCTCCGCTATTCTCGCGGCCTGGCTTCATAGTCGTCATGCCTCACCACTGCGCAGCTGTTTAGTTGCACAAATAGCAACAAAAATGGTTCAAGTGCAAGATTTTATAGAGTTCCAGCAGCCTTTTGCAGGTGGTGCATGAAAGCACCCAATGTCAAACACCCCGCTCTTTTTGCCCCTCTTTCAAAAGCCCCCGTTTCAGAAGCCTATGACGCAAGTCCCCGGTGTTATGTGGCCGGTTCCTGAATGTGACAGCGGGGACATTCTGCTTTTAACTGAAAGACAGGTAAGTTTGCATGCGAGGTTGTGTAACATAATCATGCCGTACCCGGTACTCAAGTAAAGAATAACTCTGCACTATGTATACACATTCACCCCTTGACACGCTAAAAGCGGGGGGAAAAAAACAAAACACAAGATATTAGTTATTGACATATTTAAAGCGTGCAAAGTATGTTCAAGCCTTATGGGCACAGAACCCCAACAGAATGCCTTGGCAACCAACCATGAACTCTCCTGTTTGCAGGGCCCACTTAGTCGGACATTCGTAAATGTACTGAATTCAAAGAGAGACTGTTTTTAACATACCGTTCTTACTTCTTGATGGTGCGGGCGAGCCTTTGCGATATCAAGACCACCCAAATTTCACCCCTCAGAGTTTGTTTACAAAGCTTCAGGTACACCCGCAGGCAATATGAAGGTGAACGCCGGACCGTCGACCGATGCGTGCTATCAGCGGCTGCCGTGGCGGCTCGCTTTCTTATCGCGCTCTTCGCCGAGATTCAAGCGCTTGGATCGAGCGCTGTTCTCAGCTCTGCTGCTACTCCCTGCAGAAAGCGCGAGGATTGCGGAAGGAGCCTTTCAGACGCTATCAATAGACAATGTGATTTAGTAATTTTTTTTTGTTGTTGTGATAAGTGCTCAATTGGAAAGCTGCGGAACAAATCAAAAAGTAACTTATCCTTTCCGTATCTTAAAAAGAACAGTTATTAGCGTTCGCAGTTATTATACTTCGTCTCAGCTTAGGTCCGAGCGCGGCCGATGTTATGAGCCGAAGGGCCAATCAAACAGCGAAAGAGGCACAACGTCATGGCGTGCTTTCTGCAGTTGATAGGACCAGCCGGTATACGCCATTTCTTTGTGCGTGCTCCTCTGCCGGCTAGTTCTATAAAGCGCAGGGAGCACGCCATGACGCTGCGCTTTTTGCGCTGTATGATTGGCCCTTCGGCTCATAACATAGGCCACGCTCGGACCTAAGCTGAAACAAAGTATAGCGTTCACCCATGAATGAAAAAGCGAATGAGTCACTGATAAACCATGCCAAAGAACGTCCGCTCTAGTTCACGTGCAATGTGCAAATCATTTGCCGGCAATGACGGGGGCACGGCGCCCACAAAAAGCGATGCCGAAATCGAAACCCACTTCAACGCCTTCTGCGGGGAGTACCATCAGATCTAAGAACAGCGCTCAATCTAAGCGCTTGATCTCGGCGAAGCGAGCGATAAGAAAGCGAGCCGCCACGGCAGCCGCGTCATGGCGCTGATAGCACGCACCGGTCGACGGTCCGCCGTTCACCTTCATATCACCTCCGGGTGTACAGCGATGCCCTGTGTGCTCGCGCGGTACACAGGATGGCGAAGTGACGAAATGCAATAAGCTTGAACACCTTGAGGCGCTCAAGGAAGCGAAATCGGCTGTTTGCAGTGGCCGGGCCTCATAAACAGAGCTCACAAGCTCCGCACAAGGTGGATAGTTGGATCGGGATTGAAACTTGTCACCATTACTTTCCTTGCATAACACTCTGCCTTTAAAGCAAACACCTTTTTCAGTTGCTTGCACGACGCGACACCGAAGTGACGATGGAGTGACTCTGTGTCGACAGTAGGAACCGATGTGGTGTCGGCAGTCTATCTAATTTTTCCTTAGCCAATTTTGAAGAAAAGATGCATGCGAAGTGACAACAGAAAGAAACATACAGGATGGCAAAGGATGGAACAATGCCACCAGAAAACAGATGTGAAAACACGGAACGCGAGACATGCCAGGCGCTGGTGCGGACGACGGACCCGGATCCCCCAAAAGTGTTTTGAGCGATTCCCGCGAGGGTGCGCCACTATCGTGGCCAAACTCTGAAAAAGGCCTATTGCACTCCCAAGCCGTCCCCGACGGTAGATCTCACCTGGTACCGGATGTGATAAGACAAACAGAGACACAGATTGTGCAGCTTCATCTTCCGTGCCCTCCAGAGAACGGACTGCTCAAAGCACGCAAGTGTGTGAGCATCGCAGGGGACGTCGGACTCCAGAAGTCTCCGCAGGCCAGAGACAAGAACGCCATCTCCAACTCCCTGTTCCTGCCCGCCCACCACCCTGTTACAGATGGCGCTGAAGCTGACCTCCGGTTGGGGCTGCGGCCCCAATGCATTCGTCTGAGGTGCTGTGGCAGTCATGAAAGAGGCTGGCTGCCGTATCCTCTCCGGGATGCCGGGGCCGAGACGCAAGGCCTGGTGGACAGTTGGTGCATGCCGGCCGACGATGGCAGCGTTAAAGGGAGCCACCCTCAGCCAGCAAGGGCCAACAATGGTCCTTGAGACAGCAAACATACTGCAAGGGACGTCTTGTGTCACGGAACCATCAGTCTGCGAGGGAAGGAAAAACATTTTAAAACCTTACCGTGACATATAGAAAAAATCAAAGCAAATTAAGTAATGGACACTCGCCTTCTGTCACTACAGCACACTTAGCTCATTCACAGATGTATGCTCTGTTCACACTCCTCCGAAAGTTATGGCAGAATGTTTGTAGATATACAGAATGCTCCCACTGCATTAGTACAGACATGTGAAACTGTCCTCCAGTGCTACCAGCTCATACAAGCAACAGTTTTATCGTTATTAAAGAAAGTACAGTCGTCCTGCTTTTTGCAGCAGTGGAAGGTTTAAGGGGACACACCCCCTAGGGGGTCAACTTTTGAACCCTTGGCTTAAAATTAATAAAATTTACAGGGTAGGCTGCTGGTCATGCTAGAGGGTGCAGAACAAATTTTCAGGTCTGTCGGATAAATGGGAAGGAAATTAGAGCAGCTTCTATCAATAACACGCCTACATTGTTTAGTTAATCTATCGTCGGAAAACTATCACAATATTTAAGATTTTTATTCGCTAGATATGCAGCAGAATGCCTAGAGGGTGCGGCTATGGAATGTTTTTTTGTAAAAAGTCAGTTATTTCTATAAATTTTCTTTTTTGCGAAATTGGTCAACTTTTTGGTCTTTTGTGTCTTCGACAAAATGTCAACATTTTTTATAAAAGACATTCGTAAAGTGAAAAAAACATTCCATAGCCGCACTCCTTATTAAATTTCAGTCAGGAAAAGTGAAGAACGAGCCTTCCCTGTATTGCCATAATCAAACGACAGATTGACTAAAATGGAATTTATACCAAAAATATGAAGCGGAGAAAAACATGTTCAAAGTTTTCACACCTATGCCTTTACTGTGGCATGTCTGTTAGGTCACTAGAACAGTCCAGCAGCGTATGTAGGGCCTTCCTCCTGGAGACGCTTCTGCTCAGAGGCCACCGCTTCCATTTTCCGTCGCTTGTGGGCCACTTTTGAGGAGTCCAACGCACTGGCTCGGGACCTGGCAAGTCGGTGCTGAGTTGCCTTCTTTGCCTGCGACTCGTGGTGTGTTCCAGCCTCCATCTTCATTTCGAGCAGTGCCCTCTAGAAGCCCCTTGGTCCCAGATTGTATTCCAGAACTGCTAGTGCCACTGCAGTCTCAACAGTCTGGAGGGAGGCAAATTCCGTCTTTGGGCACCTCTTCCAGATCAGGGCATTGAAAGACTCGTTGGCGTTCTGAGTTGTCATGCGTGAGCACCTGGCCAACAAGTCTTTGTGCGTCAGCCGGTTGTACAATGGCACAAGCTCTTTGGCCACATCTTTGGAGAATGCCGGCCGGTGAGGTTTTGCAACCGACGGCTTTAGAGCTGCTTGGAGCGCAAGGTGGCGGTTGTGGTGACACCACGAATCCTCTCCCTTGGGGCACGCATTGTGCCGAGGCTCTTCGTCGGTGGAATACATGTGTAGCAGGGTTGCATACACACCACGCTGCATCGCTGTCACATCTGGTGCATTCCGTTTTAGGGCACTGGCATAGTAGTTAGTCATTTTTTTCATTACGACATTTGTGAGCTTGCCTTGTCCCCCGAGTCCCTTCTTCGCCTTCTTCTATTTCTCCATACCTGCATATAACCTCTTCGCGACGTGGTTCACGCAGTCTTCTTTGCTGACGTCCTTGTCGTACAGCTGCAGCGCAGCAACATGGTTGTAGGCTTTGGAGTCGCCGTCGCAGAGCATGGTCACGTATTGCAGCTTGTGGAGTTCCACTGACCGGCTGAAGATCGCACCTGCTGCCTGCACCTCCATAGCGTTGGCCGAGCCGTCAAAATTCTTCTGGCATTTAGACTCATGCCCTTTCATCCACTCTTCATGTCCGTCTGCACCCTCTTTTGGTCCAATGCTGCAACCATGGCAGTAGTTACTCACAACTTCGTAATCTAAAACTAGGCCCGTGTCTAGCTCGATGGCAACACCAACACCGAAATGAGACGTGTGGCCTCGTTTGTGCCAAGTTCCATCGTAACTTACGCAGACATCCTGTAGCTGGTCTTTGCCATCCGAGGTCCCTAGCGTCTTCCGCACAGTTCGCGCAGCCTCAGCCATCGCGTTTGCTGACGCCCGTACGGCCGCGTCATGCGCCTTCGTTGCTATCTTCTGATAAGATTTGAGGGTCATCGGCGGAGGTGCGTTCAGTTCAGTAAAGAAACTAATCAGCTTCGTAAAGCCAATACCGCAGTTGCGCGAAACAATTCCGAGCCGTGCAGCAAGTTCGTTCTGTTTGGTGCCATCGATGGTAGACGAGAGCGGCGCGGACGCGACGACTCCGCAGACAGGACACTCAACGACGAATGTTAGATGAGCTCCGGTACCGTTTTCTTGAAGTTCCAAATCACAAGCTTGGCAAGTCGGGCAGAGCAGCACTTTAACCAGGCTTTGCAGACAAGCCATGTCCACCAAACGGTAGCAGGCCGCCCTTCGCTGCAGGGCCCTCTTCGCTGCAGGGCTCTCCGGGATCTTCGGTGCTACCATCGCTTTCGCCTGCCTCCAGAAAGCTAATCTTCCGCTCAAAAGCGGTAAGCGTATTTGAGTCACAAAACATACCACTCTCGGGTACTGCCACTGCTGCTGCAGGCACCGGTGGAACGGGCGATGATCTCGACGACTCGAGCACGTCGTCATCGGCGGCGGCAGCGATAGCGTACTTTCCACCAAGCAGTCCTCGCGGTTTCTTGAATCGCGAGCGGCGGCCGAAGCTTTGACGCGTTCGCGACTTCATCACAGGCATCCTCGAAACGATCGGCAAAAAGATCACCGAAAGGTAGATCGAAAAGTTCACGAAGGAGACCGAGACTGACGAAGCAGCGAAGTAGGCTTCCAAACGAGAACTAGCATGCCATGAGAGAGCCAGCGCGCAGGCGACTTGCACGGGCCAATAGGAGCTCGCGTTTCACTATTTTGGCCAATAGGGGTCCGCGTAGCATCTTTTTCTCCCAAAATCGCGTGAATTTCGACGGGGTTCACACGCGTATTCCAGCGCGTTCACTTACTCTCGAACGACGATTAGTATCAGCGCCGAAAATAGAAGAGTTCAGCTTTCCAACGAGACCACGATCTCTTAGCTAGGCCTAGCGCGCGCGGCGCTCTTCCGAGCTGAATAATGCAAACACTGCAACGCTCCATGCGATCGCTGCTAAACTCCCCATCCTGGTGCGTCACCGGCGCACCGAAAATAATTAATAATAATATAACAACGTATCGGATACGAATGAAACTTCGTGGAAATACTCTTCAGGAGTTTGTGAACCTAATTAAACTATTTTTCAAAATCGACTTTTTTTTTAAAAAATGAATTTTCTAGGCCGTGTCCCCCTTAAGCACTACTGCCTAAGAAGTCTGGGTCAGAGAGACAACGGTAAACAGGGCACATTCTTACGTCTCTCTAGACCAAGGGTTTTTAACATTTGCCAACTTGTCAGCATGTGTGCCTTCTGCATAATCCTCCTACCAAAACGTTGATGAGCTACTGCAACATTCTACGGCTACTCAGTTTGATAAAGGTGCTCACAGTGACAACAATATTTTGTTGTATTTACAAAAAATGGAAGCTTTCAACACTGTGAATCAATGAAAATATGCAACAAAAGGCAATATCAGCTGCTTCAGCAATGCAGGCAGCCAAAAGGCCTAAAAGTCCTGCAAAACACCATGCTAGCTTCATTGCCATACAAGCCACATTGTCACACCATATGGAAGGAATCACCTCACTACACAGCCATGAGCTTCCAATGCTGCTAGCCTTCTGGTGGGACAGCTTTTATTACCTCGTCACTGAAGCACCCTTTCATTTCACCTGGCTATGGTACAATAGTTGAGGATGTGAATACTATAAAGAAGTGCTGACCAGTTGATGATGATTAAGGAGGTTTGGAACACCTGCACTTTACTTGAAGTGCATTTTCTGAGTAAGTACTGAAACTTTAAATAAAGTATTTTTTCTGGTTCTTTCCAAGGAAAGTACAACTCCCAACTTCAAAGAACATTCCCCAAATTTTGTCTTGTTAAATCTGTATTACAAAGTGATGCTTTGTAAATTTTGAAGAAATACTGGGAGAGATATTCTTCTATTCTCGCCCGAAAAGCGAGCAGACGACGCAACGTTTTGCTTGTACTGGGAGCGGCTTTCCCGCAGCGTTTCAACTTTCTCTCCTTCTTTCTCGGTCAGCGCAAGCGAGGAGGCTAAAATAATAATAGAGGACACTCCTTCAGAAGAGGATTGCTTGGTGAAGCTACGGGGCCGACGTCATGCTCTCTCCATCATGAAAGATTGTGATAAAAAGTACTCTAACTTTATTTTGAAAGCATGTTATATTTATAGTACTTTACTTGAAGTACATTGCACTCTGTGTACTTACTACATTACGTTAAGTACATATCGTAAAATCGGTAAAGAGATAGCCCACCTAACATCAAGAGCAAATAGGGTGAAAATATGGAGTGGGCTAACTTTGAACATGCAATCAAGAAAAGTTTTAAAAAATTGCTATTTTTAGGTTGTGTCCCTTCCAAGCTTGTTATGGCGGCGAGGGGCAACGAAGCAAAGATGACTGTACTTCCCAGTCAGCAACGTTCGCTTATATCCTGCCATAGCTAACTAGCCGCATTTAAGCCGAGGCCATCATTGATCCTAACACTACTATTACAAGAAGTGGGCTATCTTTTGATGTTTAAAAAAATATAGCAAATCAAGCCAGAAATAGGGGTGGGGCATCTCTCGGGATTTCACGGTAAACTCTAATTTAGTTTGCACTTTACTTCAAGTACTTTTAGATGTACTTTACCCAACACTGTTTTTTTTAACAATAGCATCAATGCGCAAGAAACTGAGGGAGAGGAGGAGATGAGAGTGCGTGGGGATGTCAAAACGCCCAGCTCTGGTTCGTATGATTAGTGGGTACACATAAAGCTAGCAGTCTTTGTCTCCACTGCAGACGTCGAACGCGTTTGAATGCAAGAGCCAAACGCCGGACGCCAGCATTTCGTGTTCAACAAGTGCAGTGGAGAGACAAAGGCGGCCTTTGTCTCCACTGCACTTGTCGAACGCGTTCGAATGCGAAAGCCATACACTGGACGGTTGCGTACTGCGTTCTAACACGTTCGACAAATGCAGTGCAGACCAGGGTTGGGCAGTATCGCGATACAAATGTATCGCAATAATGTTTCAGAAATACTTTGTGTTTATATTTCTGTATCGTGATACAATTTTTTAATCAGTATCTGTATTTCAGTATCGGAATACATTTTTTGTGTATTCCTTGCATCGCGATACAATCCCGGGCCAATGTATCTCATTTCAATGTTTGAGAAATCAGTGGCCCCCAAGCGAAAGCTCAAGAGACTGTTTTCTTTCTTTTTTCTTACTTCAGAGGAGTAGAAGGTACAGTAAAGGCCCGTTCACACTCTTGCGACCGAGTAAGACCGAGAGAGACCAGACCGGTTTTTAAGCCTCTTGCGATGTCTTAGGACCAGCTCCGCTGCAGCGCATCCGGTCCTAAGACGTCGTAAGAGGCTTAAAAACCGGTCTGGTCTCTCTCGGTCTTACTCAGTCGCATATATGTGAACGGCGCTTAAATGTGACACTGAGGCTTTGTTATCAAGTAGATCACGGTTTGTTTTGAACATCAAGGCCCCGACAAAGCCCTCAGACGTCTTCCGGATGCTTCAGTTGGGCAACTATATTTGTAGAATCAGAACGTTGAAGGCACAGTGGGTACAAGCTTTACAACTGTTCATTGCGCTCCCAGGACCATTTACCTAGGACGGACGTAACATTTCTCCCCTTAAATAATCAGATAAAAAAAAATTATGTCATTCCGAGGCGACATTTTGAAGTGACTCCAGAAAAGGTATTGACATGGGACTATACTTTGCTCGTCTCTAAGCAGACAGTGCGGTGGAAGCTATGCGCTCGTTAAACCAGTCATACGGCTTTTTTCCGCCACGTGATCACGCTCCCGCCCCTACCCACGCGCAGAGAGCGGGGTCAGGTGATGAAAAGGGAGCTTAGGGGTGAATGGAGCATAGAGGATGCTGACCTTTCAGGGATATTTCGGTAGATATAAAACAAATTTAGAGGTTCTAGCGATATTGCTTTGAAGGCGCACAATATATCTGAAGGAGAACTGCAGTGCATTCTGGATTGAATCATTTCCAACCTAGTGAAGAGTCGCTTAGTTACCACAGCTTTATGTTAAAGGCAAAATGGCAATTCTATGTGAAAATAATTTCGGGCTTGAAGACATCCAAGTTCAACTTCAACAAAAACTCATACTAACCGTCTCACGGTTAGTATGAGTTTTTGTTTTCACTGGAGGACTCATTTCTCCCTTAAAAGTACAAACCCTGTCAACGTAGCCTACCTGTTACCAACTCCAAGTGAGGTGTTCATACTGTTAGTAAACTAAGGGCTTTTACGGAAATCATCTTTCCTTCATATGAACCTATAGAACAGCAGACTCAAACTCATTTGGGTGTGGGGGCCAGATAGCCCACCCAAGAAAGGTTGAGCGCCATCGTAAGCCGGGGGAGGGGGGGTTAAGATTTGATCTTCTGCTCTCGCAGCACGCGTAACTACACTTGCGCATTCTCCTTGAGAAAAACTCTATTATCATATAGGTGGTTTCAACATGACAAAAAGCTGGGAAGCAAAAATTAAAACAAAACACAAAGGAAATAAAAACAGAATAGTAATGCCTATGACAGGGATGGAACTGGGCAAAGCAGCTTTAAAACAATCTTGGGAGCAGAAAAAAACTGCAGTTCGGAGAAGGCTGGGACGAGGCCTTGGAGCAAGTTGGGAGCAGCCTACGAGTTTTAAGAATGTTAAAATAGAGGCTAACTGTCACCTGGTTTTCAAAAGTAAAGAAAATATGGCACGATGATAACTCTAGGTGAACTTAACGGTAGTTTCTAGGGGTGTGCGAATAGTGATTTTTGAAACCGAATCGAATACTGAATTGAATAATTGTGGCACCAAATCGAATACGAATACGAATCGAATAATTTTCGAATAGTTTCCGAATAGCAGGTAGACTGCTACTAAAGAAGAGCAAAGAGATTATAAAATTATTTTTATTGTTCCAAAATGTTTTTTTTAATTATTGTAAAATTCGACTATACCATTATGACTAGAGTTCAACAATATATAATTAAATAAAGACAAAAGCTACTGCAATATTAGAATACTAAACATAATATCATGGTTCACGCGGATGCTGAACATAAAATCACAGCTCACTTGAGCCTGGTAGATCCTGAAGCATTGTACTAAGTAGGAACTTTACATTCTCTTTTTATCCCTCGTTGTAGCAGGTATCCTTGAATCGGGGATCAAGGAAGGTGCCAAGGGCATGATGTGGCCGTGTGCTTACGTCCAGGGACCTTGTTTTCAATGATCTGAGAAGATTCTGGGAAAACGTATTGTCTTGTTCCTCTTGCGCCCTCAAAAAGAACATTTTCTCACACTGAACAAGTGGAACAACCATGGAAAGTGTTCGGAAAAACTCGACAGAAACAACTGTTGCGGCTTCTTCAATTGGTTGCATGGGAGCAGCCGAAAACCTTCCACACTCTAGTGCGCTTTCTCTTCGAACAACTTCCCGCTTTAACCACTTCTACTTTGCTCATAGACAGCGGCGGTATCGTTGCAACAATTCTAAAACGTCTCCACGACAAGCTTTTCGAAAGCGTGCACGAGCATCTCGTGCGAAAGCGGTCACTAAAGGCTGAACCGCATGTAAGCGATTCAGCGAGCGACGAGATGAGCGACAGCGACGAGATGAGCGACAGCGACGAGAGTCACCAGCGAGCGACGATTTCTCACTGTAGCTCGTCACGTCGCTCGGTGTTTGGATTTCTATAAAACGTCCTCATCGCCCTGGTCGCTTGCTCATGCCACTTTCATGTGGCTTGCCTCATCGCTCGACTGACCGAGCGACAGCGAAGCGGGTCGATGTCGCCTGTCTCGTCTCTCGGCAAATCGCTTACATGCGGGTTATACCTATGGGTTATACTTAGCACAGTGGCCCTTAACGGAGGCAACAGCAACGCACGTATAGAGAGAAACTGCTGTTGCCGATGATGACAGTCATTGTCTGGGATAAGAGTTTACGTATTTCTATCTTGAGGGCTCGTAGTGCAGGCGTGCCAGCGCGTTCTGGGACGCCTGGGAAAGGAACCTCGCGGCGCGACGCCGTAACGACTATTCGAAAATTATTCGAAAAATATTTGAATCTTTTGAAAATTATTATTCGATTCGGTTAACGAATCGAATAGGGTAATATTTGATTCATTATTCGAAAATGGCGAATATTCGCACACCCCTAGTAGTTTCAATAAATGTTTTAGTTGCAAATATTTTTCACAAAATTATGTGCAAATCACACAAAGCATATGAAGCAAAACTGCACATGACAGTGTGACACGTGATAAAACCGACTTGCAAGCAGGTAAATATAAACAGGTACAAATAACTTTCATTGCTCAGCATTGACTAGTAAGGTGTACCGAAAAATAAAATGCAGGTACAAAAATTATTTTTAATTTTTCAATCACTACAATAATAAATGTTCTTGTGCATATAAATCTACTGGGACTTCATCAATTGTTCACAGATACACTTCACTTTTTCAAGATTATGAGCCGATTTCGCATTAGCCTCCGCCAACAGCACTTGTCCAGACTCAATCTTCTCCGTCTCCTTTTTCTTTTTTTCAGATTCATTCCATTCAATTATTGAGTGTGCATGCTCAAGCATAGTCTGCGAACGGATGATGCGTTGTTCAAGTTGTTGCTCTTCTTCCTGAAATCGAGCTCTCTTCGTTCTCGCTTCCCTCCTGGTTGGGCCAGATTACTGGCCTCCAGTACCTTGTAAATAAAAAATAAAAAAATCACTGTTCTTCCTTTTCTGCCTTTCGTCGCCTTGCTCTTCGACCTCTAGCCTTTCTGTGTAAACTTTATGAGACTTCTTCACAGCTTGCAGCAAGTTTGCTGTCAAAGGCACTTTTGTGAAATCACAGCCAAATCATTTCAAAGCGCAATCCCGATCTGTCAGCTCGTATCTTGCTCCATCATACGCCTCAGTGCTTGCTCACTTTTGTTCGCAAGTTTTCTGCTTGAGGCAGCGGCACATCTTTGCTCCACTATTCAGATCTTCAGATGAAGTGATTCTAGAACTTCAGAAAAGCATGGCAAGCTTGCAGCAACGGCAGCTAACGTTGGCGGCAGCAACCTTCAGCTACAGATTTTCAGATTTGGATCCCCTGGCGTTCCATTTGGGCCGGAAGTTCCGGTGTAAATGTTGCCAAAAGAAACTGCAAAAGGCCAATTTCAATGAGGCTCATTTACAGTTTCAGTCTGGGCGCATCTTGGGGCAGATTTGTTCTTATTTATACTTTTGTATCAGTATGGCGCATGAAAAGTAATTAGGCGCAGAGTGGCGCAATTGACACAGCAGTTCCATCCCTGCTATGAGAATACATTATTAGAGCATAACTAGTTTTCAAACGCAAATGAATCAGCAACGTATCATAATGTCGAATGCCATGGCAAGCGCTGAAGACATGGGAACGAGCCCAGGCTCGAAGCCGGTTGCCTGAGGGCCGCGTATTTGAGACCTCTGCTATAGACACTTTCAGGGAGTCAGTTACTCGAGCTGCCACCAGTCGGCGCATCCTCCGCGCGCTTTCCAGGCCGCCATAGCCGACCTTCAGTGTGTCGCAGTTGCTCCGCGTTGTGTGTGCTGCGCCGGCCACCGCCGGAGCTTTGTTTACGTGTTCTTTTACGTTCCGCGTTAAAATATTGTATTTTCTTTAGGTCTTTTCGATATTTTGGGCTTTCATTTAATCATTTGGTATCTATATTTCAACATAGCTCTTGTATTTTCTTATTTATAGAATGGAATCAGACATCGTGGGGATCGACGATACAAGATTATGGCCTAGGCTTCAAAGATCATGGAAGTTCATCACATTCTTTCGTTTTTGTCGCTAATAAAGGGCAGTCAACACCATTGCGTCATATGGAAATTTCAACTGACGCAGTAAGGCTATCGCAGTCGTGCTCCTCGCTGCATGTGTGCGCTATAGACATTGTTTCCATAAGTAAAAGCCGAACCGAATGTAAGCGATTTAGCGAGCGACCTGACGAGCGACGGCGACAAGAGTCAGCGACGAAGATTTCTCACTATCGACCGTCGCGTCGCTCGGTTTTTGGATTTCTAGAAAACGTCGCTCATCGCCTTGGCCGCTAGCTTTCGTCGCTTTTATGCGTTTTGCCTCATCGCGTGATTGACCGAGCGATAGCGAAGCAGGTCGCCGTCGCTTTGTCTCGTCGCTCGCCAAATCGCTTACATGCAGTTTAAACCTAATTAATTTCGATGCACACAGCACTGAACCATTGGCGCCTCGATATTAACATACCTGCCAACCTAGCAACATAAAAATTCGGGAGACCGCCGCGCGGGATGGGGATGGGGAGGGGGGGGGGTTGAAACATTATTATTTTCTTTTAGTTCGACAAGAGACCCCGTGAAGAGGCACTCTGCGCGAATCACACTGTCTTCGCAGTAGTTTTGAAGTAAACTGCCGGTGGTGCCCTGCCCTTCTACGGCACGAGCATGGTTCTGATGCTTTCGTGAAGCGATGTGTATCTTGATGTCAACCTTGCCGCCGTGCGGCAACGCTCACACATCACAGGCGCACTTGGTACAGAATCCATACTTGTCAGCTTTCCGCGAGAGCGACAAAGCACGGAAACTCAGTCGCGTATGATCTCAGAAATACTTGCAAGTACTTCTTCTTGGCTTTTGAAAGTGCCATCGATCGTTCTAACAGATCAGTGGTTCCGACTAAACTCGGGAAACACGAAGAGTATTAACCATGTTGAGATTAACCTGAGACTGGGGTAGAGAAGAAACATCAAAACGTAGAAGGGAAAGAAAATAGACAGGACGACGTCTCAAACGTCGTCCTGTCTATTTTCTGTCCCTTCTACGTTTTGATGTTTCTTCTCTACCCCAGTCTCAGGTTAACTCAACATGGTTAATATTCACCAGCTCGCCTGCACCCTTACGATTTTTTCTACGAAGAGTAGTTCGGCGTTCTGCACCTCACTCGACGACCTGACAAAGCCAACTGAAGTCTCGCGCACCCACGGTCATATTAGCCGTGTTCCAAAATGCGCTCCAACTTCAGGGCCGGCTTGCACGAAGCAGAGTCTCAGTAGAGACTGCTCAAAGAAAGCGCTGTCAAGGCTAGCGCTCGAGCTTAAACCGAGTCTCAGACGCTCGCGCGCCCGAGCCTTGGCAGCGCTTTCTTAGCAGTCTCAACTGAGACACTACTTCTAGCAAGCCTGCCCAGGATAGAGGTTTCGTACCTTGGCGTTTGAAGAACTACCCTCGTTTTACGCTACTGTTCTGAGTTGTCACGTGGTAACCCGCCGGAGTAACCTAAACCTACTCTCGTGTATCTCTCAATGACACACGCGTGATAATTATAACAATAAGGAATCATAAAAAAAAAAAAAACTATGGCGGATACTTTTTGGGAGATTTGAGGTCGCGTCCGTGCAATCGGGAGATGTGATCGAAGTTCGGGAGGCTCCCGGACAATTCGGGAGAGTTGGCAGGTATGTATTAAGTATAAACCACATGCAAGCAATTTGGCGAGCAACGAGACAAGCGACGGCGACCCGCTTCGCTGTCGCTCGGTCAGTTGCGCGACAAGGCAAACCGCATGGAAGCAACGGGAGCAAGCGACCAAGGCGATGAGGGACATTTTCTAGAAATCGAAAAACCGAGCGACGCGACAGGCGACAGTGAGAAATCTCCATCGCTGGTCGCAGACTCTCGTCGTTGCCGTCGCTCGTCACTCGCTAAAGCGCTTACATGCAGTTCGGCTTTTACGTACGGAAGCAATGTCTTAAGCGCACATATGTCGCAATGGTGTTGACTACCCTTTATTAGCGATAAAAACAAAATAATGTGATGAACCTACATGGTCTCTGAAGCCTAGGCCATAATCTTGTATCGTCGATCCACTCGCTCTCCGATTCCATTCCAGAAATAAGAAAATACAAGAGCTATGTTGAAATATAGATATCAAATGATTGAATGAAAGCTCGAAATAATGAAAAGACATAAAGAAAATACAAGATTTGAATGCGGAACAATAAAAAACACGAAAAACAAAGCTCCGGTAGTGGCCGGTGCAGCACACAACGCGGGGCAACGGCGACAAACTGAAGGTCGGCTAGGCGGCAGGGTCACGTGACGTCAAGATGGCGGCGCCCATGAAATGTTGCCTGAAAGGGTCTATAGAAGATCATAATTGACTAGAATGACAAAAGACCCAAAAAATTGCTTTCGTGAAAGAGCACAATGATTAAAAGGATGCTCAAAGGAAGACAAACAATGGCAGAAATTTATCAAATGATTTATGCAATTCAACTGCTTGTGGTCAAAGCACACAAAAATGTTCCTCAACAGCTTGTAGAGAAAATAAAATATCAGATGTCCCAAAATGCTTAGCTGAAAACATTCTACAGCAAAAGTGAGAGAAGCGATATTTAAGTGGTCACAATGGTTAGAGTACTATCATGATATGGCACAGCTCACAAAGCCTCCAAGCACCTGTCCCTCAGTCACCTCGGCGGTGCTCACCGACAACGGCATCACAAACCCGTACCGCAGCCACTGACCAAGAACAAGCCTCGTGGATCCCCAGAAATTACTTGGCCTTCCTCTTCGACTTGAAAAGAGATTTTGGTCTCCTCAGCGCTTGAGGAATCTCTACATTGGTCACGTCAATGTCCAACGTCGTTTCGGAAGGCGGCTGCACGTCGTGCTCCACCACCGTCCCTGTAAAGGCGTCGTCCCGGCTCCGCTCCAGCCTCGCGCTCCAAAGTGGCTTCTCCGCCACCTCTGCGGGTGCCCTTTCGACCGCCCTGCCTGCACCCTCGGCCGGACTCTTGAGAATCGACTTGGTGGTGCCGCTCTCGCTGCCTCCAAACATCCTGAAGATATCCCCGGGGCTCATGACGATGCTCTCAGTGCTTGTCGACTCCGCAGGGGCACAGGTGTCCGCGAGGCTGGTGTCCGAGTGCGAGAAGGTGATGTGCACACTGCTCTCGTCCTGCCAGCGAACCTTGCGTGAGGCAGCCTCCTCGCCCGAAGAGGCTGACTCCCGCTCTTCCTGCAGCTCCAGGCGGTCCAGCATCGCCCAGACGTCCTTATCCCCCTCACCAACCCGGACGTCCTTCTTCGAACGGTGGTAGTCGCGCACGCTCTTGCGGTGCCTCTCGCGCCAGGCCGCCTCCTCAGTCGGGTCGTACGGCTCGCAGATCTCCGCACAGCCGCTCTCCCTGTGCAGCTCGTCTGTATACTTGATCCAGTTGGAACGCTGCTCCTTCTCTTTCTCCAGGTCGCGCTGCATGCGGCGGCACTGGTCGGCACGGCGCTTGGCAATGTCGAACGCCTGGCGCGCCGACCGCTGGGCGAACCAGTTGTCGCCGAGCAGCACGAGCACCTCGTTGGTGTGCACGAGGCGACCGGGCACGAAGGCGAGCGAGTTGAGCGGCACCATCACCTCGTGGGTGACGCGGTCGGCCAGGGTGTCCAGCCGCCCGCACAGGGACTCGTAGTCGCGCTCGAACTGCGCCCAGCGCTCCAGCTTCGCGTCGCACGACTGCAGTCCCTTTTGCTGGGACTCGCGCAGTCGCTCCAACTGGTTAGGGTCCATCGAGAGCGTTTCTTCTGGTTTGAAGCGGCACGGGAAGGGGTGTCCGATCTGCAAAACGGGCAAGCAAGTTCCCGTCGGCTTCCGCCGGCTCTGTGTCTTCCGTTTGACGCTTGCGACGGACGCTATTTGCCTCGGGGTTGCTGTCGCGCACTTCACGGGTGCCGTGGACCGTGAAACAACGCATACACGAGGGCAGGGTGCGTTCGAGGCTGTGCGCACAATGTTTCCCATTCAATGGCCCAGCAAACTCCTTGTGGCTTGTTTGTTTGGAACTAACAATTGCATAGTTACAGGTCGGGCAAGTCTGGATAAGTCACCTTCTCAAGCTTGTGGCTTCTTTTCCTTTTTTCGTGATGACCACGACTTTCTTGACGGATTAGATGGGGGTACCCATGTTTCCACCAGAGCCTTCTATGGAACAGGGATCATGACCACATATGTTTCTATCATATCGGTAATTCTATCTATTTTTTAGTAAACTTCCGTGCTCTGTTTTCAATGCGTGTAAATTGGCTAGGTGACCGTAGGCACGGTAAGCACACGCCGAATTGGTATCACGCGTTCCCGACCTCCACACGCCGGACGTTTGGACGATACAACAACCCATATTCGTTAATAAAAACTGATGGCAATGATACGAGAACTACATAACTTTGTTCTTAATACTAAAGAGACGCATTTCGGAAGGGGGAAACTGACTCTTACCTCATTTAAGATATCGGTGACCCAGCCAGCGAAAGTTATTCCTCGCGTCCCTTGCGTTTACTGTTGCCGATGACATTGGAGACTCGTTGAGGCCGTCGGTTGCTACGTTGCTACCCAAACGTGGTAAGAGCCAAGGCAGCAACAAAAGTTATTTATTGATGTTATTATTTAAATACACTACGATTAAAATATAATTTAAAATCAATATATAAGCTGGTATTTAACTTACAAAAGCCACATGACAAAAGCCATTACTAAAACCAGAAATGACGGAACACAACTAGCGCCATGCTAAACGCTGAGCAGTGTGCTGTGCTTCAAAGGTATGAGTGGTGCAAAGCGGCGGCAACGGCTACTCCACAGTTTATCATCTCCTCGGCCCTCGGCTCCTCGACCGCCTCTCCATTCGTCGACGCGAGCAAATAGTAGACAAGTAGGAAGTAGAAAGTTTTATTTCTTGATTGTACGCCGACAGACACGCCTCTGACATCTTGTTGGTAATGTGTCGAGCCTAGATGCGTGTCTCAAGACTCGTTCTCAGAGCACTGGTACTCGGGACAGCTGTTCAGCCAGCAAAAGCCTTGGTACGCAGGTTCACCTCGAACCCTGCCCAAAAAATGACCAGAACAGTGAAGTACCTAAGGTAAATATACGAGTACTTTACGTAGCCCATCTCACCAAGACGGCTGGGTACTAGAAAAGCAGACACGAATGCACAAAGCTCCATTTATCTTCAATGACTTTTATCTGACCGCGAAGCAGACACCGATGTTCAATCCATTTAATTCAAAAGCAAAATTATTAGGCGAAATTTAGGACTGTTATTTCTTTTAAGCTGGCTGTTCTAAAATTGTATAAAGTGCGCGTTTGTAGTTGCGGCGCGTGCTTGGGATGAAGCAGGCGGTCGCCTGGCGAAAACAACGGGCTCGAGCTAAATCTCGGAAGCCGTCGACCGCGTCGATACGGGATTCACAAGACCAAAACCCCTCGTCACGGAGGCGGTGAGACCCAGGGAGAGAGGCACGGAGAAAACAATAGAAAAATTGATCCATAGCCCCTCGCTCGCCCCCGCAATTTGACGGCGCCTGGGAGCAGACACCACGTCGCCGCTTGATGCTATCCGAGCGAGGGGCCCTTGGCCTTCCCGTCCCTCCTCTTGTTCCCTTTGCTCCCTCGCTTTCTCGCCTCCCGGCTCGGCCCTCGACGCTGCCTCACACGCGCGCGGTCGTGGATCGATGCTCGGGACCGGCACCGCCACGGCCGCGACGGTAGCGCGCCGCACGCTCCTGTCGTCTGCCCGCGCTCCCACCCGACGCTGCCGACGACTCCTAACACCGACCCTCCGCTCCCCCCTCCTCCAGCTCGCTTCGTTTGAGCCCGAGTAGTCGCCTAATTTAATCCCACCAAAGATTTAAAAAGAAAATATAAAAAAAAAGTGCGGGGGAGGATGAGGTTGCTTCATCGGCGAAGGGCCGTCGGCGGTGGGCGACTCGCGGCTGCGGCGATGGGAGGGTGTGGTGTGAATGGCCGCTGCTGTTGACGTCGTGCTCGTGCGAAGCGGGAGAAGTTGGCATGGAGAAGAGCGAGAAGAAGCCCATGCGGTTCTCTTTTCGACGGCGTCCCAAAAGCGTCAGCGTCGACCGGAGCGAGGCGCACGCCGCCGACGTCAGCATCGGACAGTACTTGGAGAAGCTCAACTACGTGAGGTACGGCCGCGTGGAGGTGGGCTTCACTGCGGGCACGCGCTCGATGCCGGGAAGCCATACGCGCGGGATGCTGCGGATGGTGATTTCGGCCTTGTGTATGTTCCGCGCTTGAAAGCGGCCATCCAGTGAAAATTTGAACAAATCGTTTTTCAGAGTCTAGTCTACTTCTATCTGGCGCCCATATCAGAGTAGACTGAGGAAATTCTTGTGGGTACTTAGCCTGTCTGCTACTGCAAGTCATTTATTTATTTTTTAATATCGCGCTGCGTGTTACTGCATCAATAAAAGAACACACCAGGTACAAATACTTTCTTTGATGTATTCTTAATGTATATCCTAATGACTGTTCTAGTTTTCTACTTCCACAAGCTTCTGTCAACTCGGAGTAGAGCGCATTATTTCGTTTCCCTTAGAGAAAGATCATTGTAAATCTATGAGCACTATCTAGAAGAGAGACGGTTTTGATGAGGCACTTACTTTGCATCAAAACTTTGGTATCGCATCTGTTGAACAGAGAAGTAACTCTGCAGTAATCGCACGTCAGCATCCCAACCAATTTCGCCGCTTATTTTTTGGTCTATATGTGTTCGAAGGAGCAGTTTCACATCGGACACACCAATATCCTGTTAACAAAGACACGAAAAGGAATTTTAAAACGAATTAAACGATTAGCAAAGAGCACCTGGTGGATGTCGCTAGCGTCTCGTTTGTAATGATCGTCTAGGAACCTTGGCAGATAGTGACGACGTTTGTCTCGCCTCCGGCCACCACGAGAGACGAGGTGGAAGTAGGAACTCCCCTCTCCCCGAGAATCTCTTTTGTGTGCCCAGAAGTCGCTATTGTCCCTCTACAAGGTTATAGCAGATTAACCCGTCACTCAAAATTTGTACAAAAGCAGCCGCTTCGGTGGCTGGAACGTCTAGGCTCTCGACGTGAGCCTCACCCGTGGCCTCGCCGCAGTTTTGCTCATCCCGAGACGAACTACGTCACGATTGCGTTGGATGTCGCGTGCTCTCCGCTGGCTGCTCTCCGAGCGCTTGCCCGAGTGGGCCTTTTAAACGAAAAATACAGCCACCAGGCTCAATACAAACATGCGATTGTCATTTACGGATATTGTGGATCACATTCAACCTATTTTTGAACCCGACGGGTATATTTCAAATTTCGTTGAAGTATCCCTTTAAAGTGGTTTTGAGTACAAATGTTTTAAGCAGGATTGATGGAGCTACATTCGAAATAATGTAACCCTAAGGGAGTTGTTTTGCTGTGGTAGATTAATATCAAGGTGCCTAGAGCTGTGCATCACATGTCAGTATTTAAAGTATAGCAGCCTTTGAATGTGAACAAAACTGTCTGCTTTTTCAGTCTTCTTTACACTCTGGCCCCGAAGCCGGCCCTCCACCATCAAGTGCCCTGGGTGATCTCTAGTCTTGGCACCCCCCCCCTCCTCCCCCCATTTTTGTACGTCCCTATCTACTAGGTACATCACATTGTCAGTAAATATGCGAGTACTAGTGACCCAACACGAGTGTTTTGTCAGACGAGAACCGCATTCCAAATGTGAACGGCAATCGAGCATAAGAGCATACAGTGTTGTGTCAAGTGCCGTGTTCAAATTAATAAAAAATTTTAAAAATATTCAAAAGGAGGGCGCAACGGCGCCCCTTTTGATGGCGCCCTGGGCGACCGCCCACCCACCCATATGGCCGGCCCTGTCTGACCCCAGTTGGTATAAGTCTGTTCTGTGTTCAGTATTAACATTTCACCAGACCAGCTTTCTAAATTTACTTGCATCTCTAACTACAGGTCGCTTTGAACCTTCAGAGTTGTACAAGGTCTGCCAGTGCCGTCCAAGTCTGTTTATGATGAAGACAAACACGAATAAAGACACCGAAGTTATTGCATGCGACTAGCGGTACTTCAAAGCCTTTTCGTCTATTATACATAATTTTCTTTTCTCAAAGAAATCATAACCGTTAATCAGATGTCATCGCAGCAGAGAGGAGTGTGGACGTCCACCCACAGCGTCCTCTATCGGCGACCCGAGCGAAACCGATTGCACCTTGCGGCTAGAACAGAAAGCCGTGGCAGCAGGTTCGCTTGTCAGCCTTCTCAAGAGAATCACACATTTACGGCAACACCTGGCAGTCTGAAGACTAAGCCGTAACAGTAGGTTTGAAAACGTGCAACGAAAATCGTCAATGTGTTCTTGGTTAACCAAATGAGTTTACTGTTAATGCTGGCACCAGTGCAAATGCCACTTAACCCCCCTTCCACCGTGCAGCCAGGAAGAGGCCATCAAGATTGACCAGGAGCTGTTCTCCGAGTATGCGTACAGCGTGGACCAGCTCATGGAGCTGGCAGGTCTGAGCGTGGCCACTGCCGTGGCCAAGTCGTACCCGAGGGCCCCATGCCCAAGGGTGGCACCGTTCTCGTCTGCTGCGGACCAGGCAACAACGGCGGTGACGGGCTCGTCTGCGCTCGCCACCTCAAGCTTTTTGTGAGTGTCCATCCAGCCACCCATTCTTCGTCGTGGCAAACACTTCGTGCCATTGTAGTTCCGCGGATCCAAGATTCCATCTGCAGTAGGAGCAAGCATTTTTGTGATGAAAGCAAGATTCTAGCTTATCAATGCAGAATGCACTTTAACGGAAGCAAAGTTGGGGTTTCTGTCCTGTTACCAGTGCCGTACCGTGCCTCCCTCAGCTAAATTTACGAAGTTGTGGTGGTGCACGACGTGGACACAGTGCCACATGATGCGACATCACCGGACACCACCCGTTGATACCGTGACATCGCACGACAATGCGTGACCTTATTTTTGGGCGCTTAATATTTCGCAAATTTTGCGAAGTGTGGGTTTTTAGAACGTCTTGCATGCACAAAATTTCGTGACCCATGCAATGTATTCAGTACCATATGGGTTGACGTACTTGCGTAATAAATTTTTTGCGGTATCATTTTAGATTGCGACATTCACAAAAATGAGGTCCTCGCAAAAATTTAGTCGCTCGCTGCTTATCACTAATGCGTTCTGCATATGGGACGTTTGGGTAGCAGATCAAAAGAATGTCGTAATTGTTTGCAGCATGGTCGTTAAAGATGTCCTGAACTTCGTTGATCATAAGACATGCAAACTCTGGGGTGAGGAACATGAGTAGCGTGGTCACCCACTTGGGTTTGAATCCCATTCTAATCGCCAAACTGTAATGAGTAAGGATAACCAGTAAACTAGGGAGAACTGGCAGAGCCCACATAGGCCTACTAAATTGGAAGAGGGCTTATATGGGGCCTCGAGTGAGCCGAGGGAACGTTGGCGATGCGGGACCAAGCGAACCCATCCAGTGAAGAAAGAGACGTGTAAGCAGGTCAGTGGTTGGAACAAGACCACTTTATGCGCAGTACACGGTGCACACAACCCAGACTCGATTCTCAAGCCCGCATGCTCAAATGTGGCACACCACAAAGCGTGCCGCAGCGAGACACCCAGTACTACAACCTCGGCTCAAGAGAGTGCGTCTCCCCATCCCAGGGCTACGAACCGTCGGTGTTCTACCCGAAGCAGTCGAACAAGCCCCTGTTCCAGAACCTAACCAAGCAGTGCCAGGAGATGGAGGTGCCCTTCCTGTCCTTCCTGCCAGACTCGCAGCTTGTCAGCGACTCGTACAACCTGGTTGTGGATGCCCTGTTCGGCTTCAGCTTCAAGCCCCCCGTCAGGCCAGAGTTCAGTGACGTCATGGACAAACTCAAGAAGGTCAAGATCCCCGTCGTCAGCATCGACATCCCCTCAGGTGGGGCCTTCATTCTCTCGGCGAACTGTCTCCCTCGGTTTCATGGTACTGCACTGATTTCCGAGAACAGGCAGTCCTCCCTAGAGCGGAGATGAGACTTCTTCCGTCATATTTACTTGATGTGCAGACATACATTTTCATAATTACTATTTGCCTCTTGTGATAACATCCAACGGCACTTTGCAAGTGGGTCCTAAAACACCGCGAAGATAGCAGTGTTATAATAATATTCATTTTATTTATAAACTTTCTTTTTCCAGTTGAGTGAACAACTATAGTAACAAAAAACTTTTTAGTTTTCTATTTTTATTTTTTTCTCGTAAATTATGACTTCTCTTGTTAATGTGGCCAGTAAGAAACGGGAACACTGAAGACATATTTTTAAAGCTGTGATCACTGGGTGCAGTAACGAATGCATGTGCTCATGTCGCATAATACCCTCTCCATGTCGCATATATAAAACAGAGAAAAAATGTGCCTCCCGTCTTTGTTGATTTATTGTAACCGACAGAACCGTGGACTTGAAGGATTTTCGACATACAGTATATATGTTCTTAAAAAGGAAGCTATTCTCCTAGATTAGAATGAAAGTACAAGTAAACAGAGAAGCACAAAATCAAAAAGGCGCAGCAGAGAGTAGCCTATTTTCTTTCCAAAAAGTGCCTTTCATGCGTGAAACAATAGGAGGATCAAGTGGGAAAAAAGTGTGTGATGGAGAAAAGCCGCTTACCTTGCCAGAAAAGAATAAGCATCCAGTCAAGTTTCAGTACGGTAGCTTCTTTCTGTGATTTAGTAACCAACATTCAGGTGAAAAAATTAACCGGGGTAGTAATTCTGTTTCTGGTGATTCAAGAGCAGCTTCAAAATTATTTCAAAAGCAATAATAAAACCTCCAAAAGTACTATAACGCTCCGAAATTCGGTAAAGCAATATTTAATGAAACGGCATAAGCGATTAAATGAAACGACGTTTGATGAAACGTCCACTTATTCAATGAAACGGCGTTCAGCGAAATGTCTGGTACCCCTTTGCAAGCTTGATGGCAACCGTGGATCTTGAAAGACATGCACAGTCACTTAGTTACCTGTAGTAGCGATGTTTCAACTGCAAGCAATTAATTTTTGGATGTTTGTGCCATCAAGATCAAGCTCGATCCATATTGCCCACTTCGGCGCGGCTACCTTGCGCGTCACCAATGATGGCATGGAAGGCAGGAGCAAGTCAATGGGTGACGACAGCCTTACTGATAACGAGTGATCTTGAAAAAAATTATTCCATGGTTCGCACCTTTAGATAGGTAGTCTGCACAGCGTAGAACATTAACTTTTAAACGTGTATAGTCCAGAAAGTATGGCAAATTCATGTTGTGAAGGGTCCTCCACATTATAGGCCACCAGGCACCAGAAATATATACAAATTTCTGTTTTGAACGATCTTCAGTTTGTATCATGCCACTTGTCCACATAGTATCTGGAATAATAGTGTGTAGAATAATGTGGAGTACTGAAAAAAAAAAGGCTCTTTATGCAGTAGCATTACATTTCCTGCAGGTTTCCTACCATACTATATTTTTGAAACTGTGCCCAAGTATTAGAAATGAAAGCCCTCCTTCAGTGCACTTGGATAAGCGCCATCTCTGGCATTTATATGCACGCAAACATTCTTCGAGCAGAAACTATCAGAGTCGTGACATCAGATGCGATGCGCTGGCTTCTACGACGTCGTCTGTTGCCAGTTCGTGACCACTTTTGACAGGAGGATAAAAAGGGAACAGAACGCGGCAAATCTTGGGCGCTGACACCGGCAGTTTCGAGAGAAAGGACGACAGAAAAGCGGAGAAAGAAAGTAGGCGAAGGGTTAGGCGTGTTTGTTTTGCTGCAGCGAGTTGAAGTTGCTTGAGCGATTATCAACAGTACAGTCGAATCTCGTTGAGTTCTAACTTGCGGATAATTCAAACTTGTGGATAATTCAAACTACCGTAATGTGCAGGTCCCATCTTATGTGCCTATATGGGAGGAAACTGTCGTTAATTCCAACTTTGCTTTATTCAAACAAATTTTCGGTCCCCCTCGAGTTTGAATTAACAAGATTTGACTGTATATAGTTTGATACGATGCGCGATTCAGGTGTTTTCCTGCAAAGTAAGTTAGAAAAGAACAAGGTACAGACCTTACGGGTGATGTTTCGCTGCTTTTTGTGCGTATTAAGGCGTCGCCAGCAATAAGGGCCCGTTGACACCACCAACTGGAACCGCCGATGTCCACATACATGCTCCGCAGTTCTGAAGCGGCCCGAACGCACGGGACCTTTCCCTCTAGATTATATTAACTCTACGACTTTTGATGCATGAACGGGATAGGACGCTAAACACGCTGGTTGAAGACGCGTTCCAGGAGACACCCCATGCAGCATTTTACTTCCCTTGGCTGGCACTTGGCGGTGCCGGCTTATACAGTGGAATCTCGTTAATTCAAACTCTCTTATTTCAAACTAGCATGCAGGTTCCATCCTATGTGTTTCTAGGAAGGAAACTCACTGTAATTCAAATTTTGCATTATTCAATCAAGGTTCTGGTCCTCCTCAAGTTCAAATTAACCAGATTCCACTGTATTGCCGCTGACTATACAGTGCCTTTGCACAGCCAAAAATATTTCACTTTTCCCAATTATTTTTCAAAATTCCTGGAAAGTACAACATTCATCATCATCATACATAGGTAATTTACCGGAAACCTCTTTGAAAGCATTTATTACAAGCCAATTCTTCAAAGCTGTTCGCCAGATAGGTACACAATACAGCGATACTTCCAAGTCCACGAATCCACAAAGTATAGAGTTCACAACAGCTTGTGGTGGAGCTAGTCTAGCGTAGTTCCACCGCATGTTTCTATAATGGATGGGTCTTCATTCCCCTCCATTCTTGCGTGGTTAAAAGCCAGCAATGACGATCAAACAGTCAAACCCGGATATATCGAATTCAATATATCGATAATTTGATACTATACAAAAATATGTTAACTTAAGCTTCAGTTGAAATTTCCGCATGTCTCCGCTAATACTGAAGGCCGCGACAAATAGGACCTTACCAAATAGAGCCTCTGAGAGCCACTAAACACAGTAGAGCTTAGTTGGTGAAGATCGCAAACACCGCCATGTTTACGCGCGCACCTGACCATGACCTTCACAGAGCACCAACAACTAAACACAAAAATAATTAAAAAAAACAAAAAAACGGAAAAAGCGAGTTGCATAAAAAAAGCTATCTATCCATACAATAAAGTTAAGCAAGCAACAAAAAAGAAACCTTACTAAATTCAGACGCGAGCTATGTGCTCGCGGCCGGCGCAATCCGACCGCGGGAGAAACGACGGGTGCTGTACGTGTTTTGTTCGCTATATTGAGTGTCCCTGCCATGGGAGTTCGATACAGAAAAACAACGCTCCTATACTATGACTAGGGCTCCGTGTTTTCGAATAAATCCGAAAATCTCCGAAAAACACCCGCCGGTAAAATTTTTGTCAATTCGGATTTATCCGATAAACTCCGAATTGTTATGTGCCCATGCCCCACCCCCCAACAATTTTTTATTTTTTTTTACACTTTGAGCAGCGCAGGTTTATTGGTTCTGGGAAAATGACACCATAATTATCTTTCACGCCTCGGACCGCTGTCAAAAGGGGGTCTTACGGCTTGTCTCATCAAGGTTGGTTCAAGGAAACAGGTCATCGTGTCACGACAAAAGTCACTATTTTGGTTTCCAGTTTGGGCCATGGGATTTGGGATTAAGAGAAAGGAGAGGGTATGTTTCTGGGGATAACAGTGAGAGCTATGGACCATAGAGATTGTATAAAATAGGAAAGAGGGGCAGTTGAAACTTCCCTATTACACCCTTAACCACTCCACCTCGCGTGGCCGCGGGATAGATTGATGGGATGACTATGAGCTTCCTTGCGGCTACCTCCGCCAGTTTATTGATTTTAAGGTATGGACGTTTATCGAAGCCACACTTGTGTGCGACTTTTGTCGTGGGACAAATTAGTATTGCCAATGACACTAACGCCAAATTCAACTGAAGAAATCTTAATTGATACAAGCGAGTTTATTTTTATCTGGCATACGCTTGCATCCGGTTATTATTTATTATTTTTTGATAGGAAACACTGCGAAATTAATCTCCGAAGTTCGGAGAATTGGGAATTTACGAAAAATAAACTCCGATAAATACCGAATTTTTGCTAAAAAATAAACTCCGAAAAACACCCTCCGAATTTCACGAAAAATAAACTTCGAAAACACGGAGCCCTAACTATGACAGATGATTTTCAAGAGGATGTTTGGACCGTTTGATATCAACAATAATTCGAAATACCCGGGTGTGATATAACCGGGCTCCACTACACTGTAGGGTTGAATCTTTTGAGCTCACCACTGCAGTGCGAGCCTTGACAGTGGTGAGACAAAGCCCTGAACACAAAGGGAGGCTAGTTTTCTACTGTAGCATAACTGTAACTACGGATATTGCAAACCTGCCGAGGTCCAAGTTCAACCAGGTTTGGCTTTTTCAAACTTTTAACACAAAGTTCTACTAAGGTTGAGCAATAATGCATGTGCACGGGCTGACCCCATCCAGCGGAGGAGGAGGGTAACAAACTGACTAAATCTTCAAAGTATCGTGCATTTGCTTTTATATTGCATAAAAATTGTGAGTCATTTTCTAAAATTCGACATAAACTAGTATGTAAATGGAGGTCGGGCAGCGCCATTCAGATAACCAGCCAAACTTCAAGGGTCGACAACCGTTCACGACACTACCGAGTGCGTCTGCTTCAGGCTGGGACGTGGAGACGGGCGGAGACGCGGATTCCCTGCAGCCCGAGTGCCTCGTGTCCCTGACGGCGCCCAAGCGCTGCAGCCGCAACTTCAAGGGCCGCTTCCACTGGCTCGGGGGCCGCTTCGTGCCCCCCGCCCTGGCAGCCAAGTACGAGCTCAACCTGCCCCCGTACCCGGGCACCGACTGCTGCCTGCTGCTCACACCCCCGCCTTCCTGAACCGGCGCCCAACGCTCTATGCCAATGCTCATGCACCTTGGGGGGCCTCTGAAGACTCTCCGAGACGCAGTGTCTCTCACAGCCACGCTTGGCTTCTAACGCCCTAGGCTCGTCGGTGGGGCGGAGTATGTCTCTTGGGAATCGGAATCGTGTCCGAAATATCCTGGGGTGATCCCCACAGATGGTTCCTCCTGGCCGTTTGAAACCAGGCCCACCAACCGTGTGGTTACTTGTCGATTCTCCGACAAGCACTTTTGCCCCACCAAGAGAGAAGTCTGTGGAATCGAGCCTTGCAGCTTAGGAAATGCTTTGCAGCCCCGTTGCTTCAAAGCAAGTTTTTCAGGCGTACCCATGCCGACTGCTGCCAATACCTTCCTGCTGTTCAGCTTGCAACTGTTCCAAGCGTGTGTTTGCCAGCGTGTGAATCATACCGAGAGAGAGCGCTTCACATTGTTTTCATCCCTTTGTACTACGGTTCGTCATAGGACCGCGCATTGTTGTTTCTTCCCGTTGTGTACTCTGTCCCACTGGAGGAGAGTTCCATTTGTAGTGTGTTGCACCTTGTAATAATGCAGCATCGTTGCTCACAGCCCTGTGGTTAATAAACTAAGTCACTTTACTGTTATCACGCTCGAATAACTGAATCGATAGCAATTTAAAAAAATGTGGTGCAGTATTTGAAGTCATCAGATGAAATAGGAGAAGAGAGTTGTAGAAGAGCTTCGTTAAAATTTTGAGGAAGGGGTTAACTTAATTGTGAAAAAGTGGGCCAATAGCTTGGTCCGTCAGTAAATGCGAACATTGCATCAGTGGCCGTTAGCTTTTGGGGTGGAGCAAGCTGTAGAACCCATGCTGTGTTGATTGATAATGTTCTAATATTCATAAATCATTCTTGAACCATCGATAAATTTTGTTAATTTGTATAGAAGGCACACATTACTTCGTTGTATTCTACATTTCCAACTCTGAATTGTTACTAAATATATGTGGCTCCTTCCAGAATGCTGGAAAGAAATATATTAGAATAGCAATATATAGCAAATAAGAGCTGGAAGTGACCCTTTAGAGAACAATACCACAGTATGTTGAAATTTTATAGGGAACAGCTAGCTTACCTTTAAAAGAAGCTATAACCTCAAAATAGTTCTTGTTACAGTTTGAGCAAAGTGTTGACTAGAAAAATATCAAACTAGATTAGCCCAATCATGGGAGAATAGCTTCTACAAAACTCTTTCATAGAGTTAATCACATTTAAAACTTTACAATCTTTCGTTTTTTCTGGAATGCAGTAACTAGAAATCATTGTGTGCAATAACAAGTGTTATGTTGCTGCTAAAGCTGTATAAACCTCATAGCATTGTCTGTTTCAACACCATGTTCAGCTTGAGAAGTTTGGAAACTGCTATTACGCATAAGCAATGCAAGAGCCTCGCTCGCCATTTTTATTACGCAATGCTTTGAACACATTTTTGATAGGGTTGTACTGAATACAGCAGCTTCATCTGTATGGTAAGTACTTCATATATTTTTTTCCATGAGTTACTTTTATCAGTGGTCTTAGTTTTTTAGTTATACGTAAGATAAGAATACTATTACTGATTTTGTATCCGGATTGCTTTAATAATGCACGTTTCTTTTCTTGGTTCATGTATCCTTGAAATACCAACGATTTTGCATGAAAGGTTTTCTTTATAAGTAAAATGTGTTATCTCCACTGTACGTGTAAAAACACATTGTCACGACATACACAAACATTCATTGATGATGTGATGTTGATTCTACCATTTTCAGCACAAACTTGTTCGTGTCACTTTTTGCATGGACCTAATTCAAGTACTAAATTTATGCTACATTTATTGAAGTCAAAGCAATGATAAAACACTAGATGCACTCAACAGAGCTTCAGCTTAAAGCAATTTTTGTAAAAAGATAATGTCGTACTAGAATGCTAGTCCGATAGGGTATATCCGGTGGTGGTTTTTGCCAAACTTTGATAACTGTAAAGTAATGTAGCCTACAATCTACAAGAGCATTACAACTTTGCACATTCTTTAGCTACTTTCAGTAAGCTCACATCAAATGTGCCAGAAAATCTTCCAGTGACAGCAAAATAGACACTATCAAAAGGCCCAAACACATTCCTTGCGACAATCTTGTACATCAAGCCATCCGGTACAACTAGGCCAGCAGCTCCTGGCAGTGAAGGGTTCCGTTACAGGCCGATTCCAAAAGGAGCCAAAAGCAAACACAAGCCTCACCATTGTGCCACATGTGCAGTAAATAAATTATCTGCATCAAAATGAATGCTCAAAGCAATTGTGTAGCAATTTAGACTCTTGGGAATATAGCATATAGACATGCTAGCAGCAATGATCGCACCTTTACATAATCCATTCATATTGCCAGTGCACACCCCAACAGCGGTTAGATAGGCCCCTTCTGAAATCGTGCTGCCAAGAGAACATTTCAGAAAACTGTTATATGAATGGAGGTGAGCAGACAAGTGTCTCAGGACTGTTGTAAATGTAGGCACTGTTCGGAAGGAACGTCAACTGTGGCACTATCGGACCATCCATGTCAGAGCATGGAGCCAAGGGAATAAACGCATTTTGGGGAGAAAACCAAAGAATTCGAAAATCGGAGCAGCACCCTACGGACAGCACCTGTGGGTTTTTAGTGAGCCACTGTTGTGTTAGCCGGTTGTTTGCAAGCAGACTGAAGTCTTGCCGTGCTGGATAGCGCCGAGATTTCAATAGAGTTGTGGGCATACTTGCCGAAGGTCGAAAGCTCTCCTTTCCATTTGTCCTCCCTCTGACCACCATTCAAATGTACGCCATAAAACTGGTGCCAAAATTAAACCACTTGTCTGTAAGTTGCATGGTCTCCGTGCATTCTGCATCTCCAAACACAGGTTTGTCACAGAAGGACAGATTTAAGAGTGGGACAATAAAGAGTGCAAGGCCACCAGTGAAAAGCAACGTGTCTACATATAGGACCTACTTGTACTACACAAAGCAAACAAAATAAACTGACACCACTCATATTTATGAGCAGTTGGCAAATCAAAACTTGTCCAGGTTTGCCTCATAACTAGGGCAAACCCCTGGTTATGAGGCAAACCTGGTTTTTTTCAGGATTGGGACCCACAGTGACAAAGCTCCACCTAACAGAACCCAATATGCATCACTACATTAAACACTGAGCTGAGATTTTTTTTTTGTTGCCAGAGCGTTTTGCAGCTTATGCATTGCAATAGACCATATACTTTTAGCCCTAGCGGACAGTACAAAATGTGTCACCCTAGGAGCACTTGGTAGCTCTTGCCTGGAATGGTAGCAAACTGAAAGCTGAAAATAAGTTACTAATGTAATTTTAACTCTAAACCCCCCCCCCCCTCCGCACCCCTTCATCAACCAAAACTCTGCACACTAACCCCAGACCAAGCACAGATTCATACCTTTTCTGGCTTTAAGGCCATTCTTTTACATGCTTTTTTTAAAACTTTTTTCAAGAAACATACCTATTTGCACTCTAAAGCTGTATCACCTACCTTAGGTTCTGTTGCCAAGCATATGTACTTTGTCTCCCCGATAAACCTGGTGCGATTCCCAGAGAAACTGCTACCCTTGACAGTAGTGCTCAGATTCATTTAATGGGATCAGAGCATTCTCCACAAAGGAGTCTATGGCAGTTTACGAAACTAAAGTATGCACTGGGAACACCTTATCTTACGGTGTGTATCCATTGTCGCAAATTTCTCAAGCAAAACGGGAGTGGATTTGCCTCAAAAAATATGTACAGCCCCATAATGGTGGCATGTTACATGACAAGGCTTGCCTCTCAGTAAAACTCAATTCCCGTAAACGATTTGGAAACACAGCACCTTTGAATATTTACGAAATGTTAATCATTTAAGTAGAAAGTGATTTACTGGACTTGTTGGCGAAGGTGCAGCTGCCCAATCTGCCCATCGCATCCAAAAACATTGGTCGGCCTATAACACAAAACTAGGGAAAAGGAAAAAGTAAGGGAGAAAGGATTGGGTAGAGGGAATCAGGCGAAAATCTAGCACCTTCTAGCAAGAACTGCTGTTTGCATCCCTACATGGCGTCGATTTTCAAGATGGAATCTGTCATGTTCTTTCCAAGAAAGTGTGTTGGAACAATATGCATTGCGTGGTAGTCGTATTTCAGACTTTTTGAGAATGCCTTAAATCTGTGTCAAGGCAACAAAGTTGTTGAGAACTCTTTTCAGCAGTTTTTACAATCTGTGTGTGTAGCACATGCTATTGAAGTCTGAGCAACATAAGGGAGGCTTTGAAAGCCTTTTCACCTTCATTGCTCTTGTTCTGCCAGCTGACACTAAAGTCACCTTAAAGCTGTGTGAACCATCTTGGCAAAATAAACCTTTTGCAATCAGTTCCAATGCAGATGTTGTGGTGCCAATGATATTATTGGAGATCAGTTTATTAAAGACTCCTGAACAATTGCCATAGAGTGCCTATATTACAGTTCTATATTTGCCGATTCGAACCGCATAATGTGTAGGGACTATTTAGAAAGTGTAGGCTGAATTTTTATTCTTTGCTGCTATTGCAAACAAAAGCCAAAAAAAAATGTATAAAAAAAAGGTTATACAGGGCGTTTTTTTATTTTTTCTATACAGGGCAACAAGTGCAAGGCTGACAAATAGGAGACAGATAAACAGTATGGGCACGTTTTTGCACTTCCCGCCTTTTGCCTGTTGCACACTGGTAACTTTAGTCCACCACCGTGCAACACACATGCTCCAAACCTTTCTAAAATCAATTGATTTAATAATTTTCGATGACGGTCAGCTAGTTTCTAATTAGAACCAAACGTTTATCTTCACTAATTAAGAAAGTTTGTCAACAAATCTTAGTTACTTGACTTATCGTCACTACTAGCATTCATATTATGTCCCCCTGGCTGCAAACTCATCTGCACAAACTATACATGAGTGTAGCTTTACAGCTCTCTAAAAAAAGTAAAGCAAAAAGAAACCTGTAGTGTTGGTGCACAAGAAATGGGAAAGGACTAGAGAAACTGAACTCAACTCTTAAATATTGGACATCATTTTAACATAACATTCATATAAAAAAAAGTGCAAGAAAATTTGAGGTGTTTGTTTATTAAACATACCTTTCATTTTTTTCACACTTTACAAGGAACAACGAAAACCTGCTTTGCATCCTAAAAACTGGTTACATTATTTCCATTTTGGCAAAAAATGTATGTCAATAGGTTAAAACAGTGGTGATAAAAAACTTTCACATTCGGTTTATTTAAAATGGCCTGAATTACACAGCCAGTTTCTGGGGTCTCTCTTTAGTCTGTTGATGCCATTTCACCAGTCAATAAGAATAACCAAAAACTCAGAAAAACACCCGCCAGTAAAATTTTCAGTCAATTTGAACTTATCCGATAAATTACATATTCAATGTTACAATAAAAAAAAAAAATGGTAATACACAATCAAGTTTGGTCATAAGCCTAAATAAAGGCAAGTAAAAGGTTTAAAATGAATAGCAGGGGCATTCTCATTGAAGGAACAGTATCGCCGTACCGTTGCAGGTTAAGGAAAGCAGGAGCAAGCTCCTTCCCGTGAAACCCTCCACTCTTCCCACTTAGCAGAGCGAATGCAGGAGAGGAGGCAAGGCGAGGAGGGAGCTCTTCTCTTCTCTGGCATTCGCTCTGCTAAGTGGAAAGAGTGAAGGGTTTCGTGGGAGGAGCTTACCCTGCTTTACTTGACCTGCAACAAGGTATAACACAGCACATGTAAAAGGCAGATTGACAGCAAAGACTGTACAGATGGTATACTAAATAAGAACGACTCAAATCGACAGGTGGGCATATTTGAATCAATCCGTCTATTTACACGAGAGCCCCATCAGTCAAACGCGTGGCAATGAAGACAATTCACTTTGACCGAGGCTTATTAAAGCACGATGCACCTCAGACACTATTCCTTTTGCTCAAGCATTCTGTTGGTCATGGCGCTCCTCAGCTTCTGGTACCTCCTCGGCTTGTGCACTGTTTTCGGCATCCCCTTGAGATGGTTCTGGGGTGTTAATCTTCAGCTTGTCTAGCATGGTAACAATACTAGCCATCTGGGTTGGGGCAGGGGCAAGCAGCTTTGCATGCTTCAGTATTGCCTTGCCGATGGGCTTGATGTTTGCCACAAGAACTGGAGCATCTGCAAGCGTGACAATCGCAGAGTTTTACGGACTGATGCACAAACCAAGATATTTTTGTCCCATGCTCCACAAACCCCCCATAAGATGTATAATTCTGTGAGTAGCAAAGGATGCCACTAATCATGGTTAGAAAATTAAACTGCATGCAGGCTAAGATAGAGCAATCTGTTTTTTTCTGTTCAACGGTTGCAGCGCAGGTGATGCTTTTGTATTGGATCCCCTGCAGCGAAGAAAAGGAAACACGTTTGAATTTATCCAGGGGCCTGGACTACTTACTACCCTGGTTCTAGCTGCTGTAGCCCTTCCTTCTATTATAACGTCGGAGTAAAGGTGGTTATTTTAACTTCGAGTGACAGCTCGCACGTTGGTGGCTCAGACGTGCATCCAACTCGTCCAGAGTCGTTGAGGCGGTGAGCAGCATTGGTCTTTGAGACAGCACTCCCGAGCCCATCGGACAACTCAGTCGGCTGGAGTACTTTCAATTATAATCTACGTATTTCGTCTAGCTTTGAAGACCTGGGCTGTTTATCGACGAAGTTGGTATATGGCACAGCTCTAGTACATCTTCTTTGGAAGTTACCTGTAAGCATTATCTACATCCTCAGCCAGTCAATATCGCAATTTTGCGGCTTGTCGACAGAACACGATGCAGTTTCTACTACTGGTCGGACCACAAGCAACGTCGCAACAAGGTGCATTAATCAGCAGGGACCTATGAATGTCAATGCAGCTAATTGTCAGAAGAGGCAAAGCCCAAAGATCACTTGATCTGTGATAAGATGTTTCCTACAAAACACTTAGTGTTGACTTGGAGACGTTCACCTTGAAAATAAATGACGACGCGGAGATTTGAGCTCAGGTCGCCCAACACATTGGAAACACTTTAGCTCAGTGTCCAACCAAAACTGCGAAGCCCATTTAATGGATAACAAGTGTAAACACAACTTATAAAAACATTTTCCCAGTTTCTGTTCTAGGAGAGGAGCAGCTGTAGTGGATCTTTTCAACGAAGAAGTATGTTGTAAAACACGCAAAAACAGACTCCTACCCCGGCTCTAGCTGCAGCAGCCTTTCTGATTCAGCGTCGGAATAAAAGGGGATGTTCCCAGACTCTCGAAGCACTCAAAATTTAGTTTTCATGTGTTTAAATTTAAGCATGCTCATGCCCAGAGTAATTGTGATTTCTCTCTATAAAGTATGTCTGGTATGCATGAGCTCACATAAAGATCCTTCTAGTGCATGAGTATTCCAGATGCAGTAACATATTCCACATCTATAATGCACTGGAGAAATCTTTTCAAATACTCTTATGTCATGTAGAAAGCTTGCGTACGATAGGCTCGCAACAACTAGAATATTTGATGCTTCTGGTTAATTCAAACAAATTTCTGAGATTTACTTGTCCTGCTATGTTTCAAATGTATTTAAAAGCCGCTTATTTCTAACAAAATATTTGTTCAATTCATTTTTTTTTTCATTTTCTGAGCCCATTGCGCTAACGCTTGGGTGTTCCCCCGCATAAGCCGCTTCCCCTAGCACACCTATGCGAAGAGGTGAAGCTTGACATGCGCGCTGCCATGCAGGGTGGTGAAGGTTGACGCAAGCGGCAATAGTGCCACGGTGCAGAGGCATGTGGCCGAGATGAAAATCAAGCTATCTCGTCAGAAGTATGAGACTCCGGTTCTGTCTTTCCACAGCAACCGCCATACCACCATTTTAATCATTTTTCTCGCGACTTTTAGCTTCGTGACGTCGCCGACATCGCTGTCTGAAACCACAGATGATGGCGTGGCCAGCACGGTCAAAGAGCGAATTTTAACTACGGTGGGTAGAGACGCCGTGAAATTCATGCTTGTACCATTTTCCTTCTTTTCTACTTTTAATATTAGTGTCGACTCAATATTAAATTCTTTTTTCCTTCGGTTAAGCTCGCCTTGGCGCAGGTGTGGCACAATGCTTGTAAACCATGAAAAAAAAAATTAAAAAGGACGATCTGGTGCCAATTATATGCCACCAATGTTCGTTACAGCCACATGTTGGGCTTAGCAAAACGCATGGCACAAACTGAGCTCCAGACATTGTTAGAGTTTGGCTATTCCCCATCACCACGGCGACTGGACACGAGCCACTACCCAAATAGTTGGGCGAGGCATTGAGTCTACCGAGCCCAAGTTGAACGCTTAGACGAGGCTCGTGTCCAATCCATGAGTCTCATTCGACTATCATCATCAAGGAGTAATTCTGCGACTACATCATCAAGTTTTCCGAAGGAGAGAAATAAAGAAATATACCTCTTTTGTCCTCAGGATTACATTGCAACAAATGAGCACGTGCGTCAGTGGCATTGCATGCAAATGTTCTTGGGCCACATTAGTGCCAGTAAGCTTGCGTAAAGTAAAAAATATTCCAATCCAATACAGTCAAAACTCGATCTAACGAAGTTGAGGGGAGCCGCAAATCACTTAGTTAAATTGAGAAAGTCATTTTTTGGACATTTCGTTTGGTAAATAGTAAGTCTTAACGCAGCGGCATCGTGAGAACTACCATGGTATTGATTTTACGTGTCCACGCACTAAAATTTTAAAGGGGCGATGCAACAATTTTTGTACTTTGCGCAAATACCGCTTAAAACGGATCCCTGACGTTAATGACCTATGAAACACGCGTTCGTTTTTCACCCCACGCAATAGAAGTTCCAGAAAAAAATTAAAGAAAACGAGCACCGTTCACCCCCTCAACTCGCAGCCAGAACAAGCGGCCACGTGATCTGGAGCCGATTATATGCCGCCAATGTTGATCATAGCCACGCGCTGGGGTTGGCAAAGCACAGGACACGCGCTGAGTTCCAGACATTGTTATGGCTCGGCTATTGTCGTCGTTGCAGCGATTGGACACGGGCCACTACCCGAATGCATGTCGAGGCATCGATTGTCACGAGCCCAGATCGAATGCGTACGCAGTCTTCGCGTCCACTGTGTGAGCAGCATTTGAATATCGTCACAGCTGGGATCGCAAAGCTCGATGACGCATTCCCGGGGATCGTACTGTTGCCATTGTCCCCACAGCTCCGTCATCAAATTTCGCGAAGGACCAAAAGGCGGCTTTGGAAGGAGAGACTGAAAGAAAAGCTCCGCTTTCATCCTTTGAATTCCGCCGCAACGAAGACGCTTCTTGGTCAGTGGTGTTGCGTTCGAGTATTCTTGGGTCCCACTAGTGCCAGGAAGCTGGTGTAAAGTAAGAAATATTCCTACCCAATGTCGTTGCACAGCCCCTTTCAACAATGCACGGAAAAATCAGCAAAGGGGTCACACTGCTTGTGCGTGCAAAAAGGAAAACAAGAAAACCTCGGAGCTCAGGGGAGATTCATTTTCTAGCAAAGAAGCTCGTTAGCGTCGCCTGCGTGCACTTTGTCAGGAGTGGACGTACGGACTTCTCGTAGCTCGTCGGCTCCGACTTTGTTAACACTAGCTGACTCCCCACTCAACACTTTTCCTACAATGCCGTAGCATTCTTGAAACCGCCAGCCGCGGCTTGCCTTAAACTCGTCATATCCAAGCAAACACGCAAAAGCGCGTGCTTTCTGCTATACCACGTCGCTGGTGGGTGGAACGTTTTTGGCTCGTATATCCATGAATTAGGTGACGAGCGCTTCTAATTTTTCGTGCGGAGTGGTCTTCAGGTCTTTCTTCTTGGACGGATGCCCAGACGAAGTGGCACTCAATGTTGTGTCGGTTGTGGCATTAATGACGGCGTCCTTCGATTTCAAGATTGTCAAAAGCGTGCTGGCTGGGATGCCATGCTTTGTGCCAACTTCACATTTCTTTCCTCCGCTCATGACAGCACGAAAGATATCCGCTTTCTCTTCAAGGGTCAGCATATTTCTTTTCTTCTTGGGGGGCTCCATTTCTCATCAACGCAGAACGTAGTGGAACAGATATCGTATGCAGAGAGAACCGGTCACGGGGAGAGACAAGTAACAAAAGAAATTGAGTCCTAACAAACCAACAAAGACTATGAACAAAGAGCGGAGACTATCAGTGCCATCTGTCGCGTGCGACATGAAGCAACTGCCGCCGCTAGCGCCATCTAGTGTAGGTAAGTTGATTCAAAGCCATGCAGAGAATCCATACTTCCGCGCACTTCCGTTTTGTAGGGTACCGCCTCCGGTACTCGATTCTACCGCTGGCACGTAAACGGCAAGTTTCGATCCATTCTGGGAAAAAAAAAGAATGTAGCATAACCTTGTTTTTGCATACCGTATTTACTCGCAGAATGAACGCACTTTTTTTACCGAAAAATCGAGGCAAAGTTGGGAAGTGCGTTCATTATGCGAGGTAAAATTTTTGCGTCCGTATTTACTGGCATAATGAACGGACCTTTTATCCCGCAAAAATCGACGTAACTTCTTATCTCTTTGCGCGAACGCGCGCAAATCAAAGCCAAAGACGCGCAAAAAAAAAAAGCCCTCTCTATGTTTTCTTTTTGCTTCCCTGTTTGTTTGTTTTTTCCTCCTCCTTTCGCAAGTTGTTTTGTTTGCCCATGCTTTCGCGACCTCGCTGCACCAGGATAGAAAAGTGTGTTCATTTCGAGGGCTTCTCGCTTCTCTTTCCAAAGTGCGAGGAGGAGGCGAGGGCAGGATCTTCATTATGTGCGCTTTGCTTGGGCGAGGGCTTCTCACTTTTCTTTCTTATCTCCTTGCGCGGCACGCGACCCTGGAACCAAACTGCGTCGTACGAAAAAAGAAAAAAAAAAGCTCCTCTTGAAGTTTTTTTTCTCTTAATTCCGTGGATTTTTCTTTTTGCCGTCTTTTGCAAGTTGTTTTGCTTTGCTTAGGGGAGGGCTTCACCGCTTCTCTTTCCTATCTTCTTGCGCGCGGCGCGCAACGCCAAAACCAAACTGCGCTGTCCAGAAAAAAAAAAAAAAGTTTTTTTTTGTTTTGTTTTTTCTTTTTCTTGGTTCCGTGGATTTTTTTTTTTTGCCTCCTTTCGCATGCTGTTTCGTTTCGCTTTGCTGAGGCCAGGGCTTCTCCACTTCTCTTTCTTAACTCTTTGCGCGCGGCGCGCAACAAAAAATCCAAACTGCGCTGTGCAAAAAAAGAAAAAAATCTTATGCTTTTTTTTGTTTCCGATTGATCTTTTTTTATTTTTTTAACGCCTTTTACGAGGCGTTTTGTTCGCTCACGCTGCCCATGCATTCGCGACCTCGCTGCACCAGGATAGAAAAGTGCGTTCATTTCGTGCGCGTGGAGGGAGGGGGTCAAAATTTTGACGTCCGAGTTGGGGGTGCGTTTATTACGCGAGTGAAAAAAAAGTCGAAATTTTGAGAGCCGATTTGGGGGTGCGTTTATTACGCGAGTGCGTTCATTGTGCGAGTAAATACGGTATATATTTTTCGAAAATACTTCGTTAAATCAGGTTTGAGGGTCAATTTACTTCGTTATTTCAAGTTCATATAAGCATTAGGCCCTGTGGGAAACTTTGGGGGAAACACAATTTGTTCGTTAGATCGGGAAATTGATAAGATTGGGGTTCATTAAATCGAAGTTTTGACTGTATTGTTGCACGGCTGCTTTAAATGTAACGTAGGCTGTTGCTGGCAGCCTACCTCGTCTAGGTCTCCATTCCATTACTACCATGTTGCAAGTAAAGACTCTCCCACCTGACTGCTTACAAATGGCAAGAAGACTGATCAGCTTCTCTGCATACTGGCGTTGCCAGGCCCATCATGAAGAAGGACTTGGAAGCATTCAGGTAAATCTGATAAGAGAAACGGGGAACACGCCACATTGACAACATCCACTTATGCTTGAAACACCTTCCTACCACTAAAAACCTGCCAGCATGTTCACAGGTGGAAAATTGCTGAGATGCATTTTGAGAAATGGTGTACTAAAAGAGATGGCAATGTCCAAAACTGCTAGGTCGTGTGTAACTGGCACACAGAAATCTCAAGCCAGCTGATATTGCTCCACAGGCTATAGAGGGGTCATGAGAATAACACATTTTTTAGTCGTACCTTGAAAGGCCACGATAAAACATAGTTAGAGATATCGAGCAATATCGTACACTGTAATTGGAGGCTTATTTGCAGGCTTAATGTTTTGTGAATTTTCTAAGCTGCTGCAACTGATAGACTAACTCCTCATTGATAATATATTCGTAATAAATCTCTTTTGCACCGTTTCACATACGAGAAACGAAGTCGCCACAAAATACGATTTTTTTGCAGTTCTCGACTCTCTGATCGTCGAGCTCTCTTCCGACATTCTTGCAATATAAACCAGTTCAGAAGCCTATGCAGGCACAGAGGGCAGTAAGTATTTACACGACTGTAGGTTGACCCCCCACATTGCACGTTGGCCAAACAAAAGAAGTTTTACTTCAGGGGCACGTATTTTATGGCAAACATGTGAAAACGGCAGGGAGTCTTTCGAAAGCTCGGCCTGCAATCAATGCCTCCTGGCGTGCTTTGGGCTGCGCATGCACGCTTTGGCATACGAGATGCTGAAGCGTTTTCAAAGCTAGGAAGCTTACGCAGGAAACAGGACAACCGAAGCTGCTCCCTGTCGTTCTCACTGTCTGCGGCTAGAGACCACGATTTGTCCGCACTGGTGCCGTCATTCCCACCGTCATCGCTGCTAGGTTCGTTAAGCGCGTCATTCGAGTCGTTTAACAATATCTTGCACTTTGCAAATGACCGCATCTTCCATGCTTGCTTGGTGATCGCATTGCACGTCACGGGTAGATCCTGCACCGTTGCAGACGCCACCAGCGTAACACCCACTCTGAAAAGTTCAACTTGCGTCCAGCAGCGCAGCTGTTGGTTACCTTCCCATGAAGGATGGTTGTAAACGAACACCGAGAACCTAAACTGTCCGCACCAAGCGTGTCAATACAGAGACAGGTAGTTGGGCCTCCAGCACGGTCGCACGATTTCGACCCTCGATCAAACGATGTGTGCCCGTGCATCGTGCAAAAACAAGCAGCAAGAAGTGAGGCTATTCCAGCAGCCATTCTGGCGTGGTTCTTACATAAATGCCACCACCCCCGAGACTCAAGCGCGCCACCGCGCTGTATCGCTAATACCATCGTGCAATTAAAAAAATAGAGCTTGTAAAATTAGCGCACAGAATGGTGAAATGCTACGGGTACAGCCGGCTGAACTCGTAACAAGCTGAAGTGTTCTTGATATCGCGATTGTTTCATTTTTTCAGTGGTGGGATGCTTTGGTTCAATTGTAAGTCAACCCCCACTTCAGATTTTCGGAAATTAAAAAAGGTGGTTGACCTATATTCATATAAATATGGCAATGTGGTGTGAAGACAGCAGTCCATTTGTCTCGAACAAACTCTCCACCACACTCCCAACTCCCCAGTCATAGTCATCATTATGTTCCGCAGTAACATGCATGCCACCATGAGATCTAGAGTAGTAGTTGTTTAACACGGAAGCACAGTTTGCTAAAAGAACAAATGAACTGTGACAACAGCCAAGGCTCTATCACTTACGGCAGCAAGATGTCACTTACCTCCACGGTACGGATGGAGAGAGCCTTTTTTGCACCCTCTTGAGCTGGGATCACTGGCACCAGACTGTCTTTGATCCACAGCAACTGGAGCTCTAGTGTTGACACTGCCACAAACTTAGTTCCAGATGCCTGGTAAAGAATTCATACGGAACATTCAGTCATGGGCAATAAGTACAAGGGGGCACAGGGGGGGGGGGCGGTGGCAGGGGGGGGAAGGGAGGGGGGCTGGCGTTTTTTCTAGACTATTTCAGGAAGCAGGAGTGCAAAGATGGAATGCTTTTTTAATTTGTAGGTAGGAAGTATGAAAAAGATCTACAATGCAGAGTTGAGCATGTGCCCAAAATACCTACATGTGCCTTTTAAGTAATGCACGATAAAATGTCAAAGACAAAGCACAGTTTTTTAAGGACATCTTATCAGCCCTTTTCTACCCTCTTTCCCGGTCTCCCGGTCAGCGCAACAAACAAATCTTTGCCACCCACCTCACCCCGAAGGAGAAAAAAGAATTTCACACTCGAAGGAGGAGATTTGCATGTCAAATCTCCTCCTTCAAGGAGAGAGAAGACGCATGTGTGCATCCTCTCTGTCCTGTGTCCTTGTTCGTGCTGTTTTGCCCATAAACATGCTTCACCAACTAACCCAAATTTCAAGAGTATTACAACTCTTCGAAGGGCTACTCCACCGATTTATTCAGCTATCCAAATTAACTACATTTCCTGATTACTGTGGCAACTTTACACTACTGGAATGCGATGAAAATTGTTCAATTCAGAATAGCCGCTGGGAAAACGGTAAATGAAAGCGATGCAAAAATCAACATTAAAATATTTCTGCACTTTCCAGTGATGCAACATCCCTGGCAGGCTTGAGCAGGCAGCCCAGAAAAAAGCAGCCCAGACTATCAAACTTGCAATAACTAGGGAACAAGTCAAACTTGTTGTAATCACTAGGAAACAAGTTCTACTCCCCAACCAATGAGGCCAAATATGCTGCAAAAATAACTTTCCCGCAAAAAAAAAATAAAAAAAAATAATAGAAAAAAAATTGAATAATTCTGCGAAAACAAATTATTTTGATGTAACGTTCGAGTTGAGCAATTTCTACCGGTGTGTTGAGTCAATTTCAAAACAAATCAACAACCATACAAAGAATAGTAAGAAAAAAAATGATGCCAAAACTGCTGCTGCTGTTTCACCGATTCTCGACGAAATGTGTTGGAATTTAGCACAGCGGTTCCCACTCAGTGAATGATCGGAATTTCAACCTCGCAACAGTATGCATACTGTTGTCTTCAGAAAGCAAGTCTGTTCTCCTGGGCATTGGCGGTTTTGGATGCAACCACCACAGCTTCGCTCGATCGCTGCCTACAGTTCGCATTGTCTTCTAAGAGCCGATTTTCCTCCTAAAAATTGGCGGTTTCACGCAAACTGCGCCCTTCACTGTGCTTCGGTTTTACGTTGTCGCGTATGTTATGCATACTGGGGAAATGAGACCATGTGCCTAAGCCCCAGTGCAGTGATGTGATTGGCTTAAGACATTTTGGAGCACCTTTCGGAGCAGCCAGAACAGTGTCTTAGAGCAGCAAATGTGGTCTTTGGAGCAACCAAAACAGTGTTTCAGAGCAGCAAAAGTGGCTTTTGGAGCAGATCTTCTTAGAAAACTATGTAATTATCTGTTTTAAGTGCTGTACAAGCAAAAGGCACTTTGTGTTGTGTTGTGTTCTGATGCGAGGTGTTGTGACGGAACTCGCTGCTTGTGTTTTTACTGCTGAAACATCCCACAAGTGTACAGTGCTAATAGGCATTGCCGAGCAATTCCGAAAAACCGCTTGCCACCATTTTACTGGTTCTCAACGTGCCAGATTTTTGTCAAAAGCAAGCAAACGTAAGACAATGGATTGCAAGCGCACCCGCTGGTGCCTGTCGTGCAATCATGTTCGCTTGCATGTGAAGGCAACTTCGGCAGGCTTGCAGTTGCACGTGCTTCGTCGCGCGAGCGGAAACAACGACTGTTTAATCGATACCAAAACCATGCCACTCCGCTCCGTCGCCAACTGATTCCCAAATTTTAGAAACCTCGAGACAGGGAGGGAAGGAAGGACGACACAACACAATCTTAGTGTTGCGTCCTCCTTCCTTCCGCCCTATCTCGGGGTTTTGTCTAAAATGTTAAACCTTCACCAGCTTATTTGCACCCTATTTTTTTGTTCGTTGATTCCCAAAATTGTATGCAAAATGTAACTGTCGAGCATACGACAAAAAGCAGTCCAGCGGTGCGTGCTTGCCAGGCCGGCAAACAAGGTACAAGCCAAACACACACACAAAAAAAAAGAAACCTGAGTGCATCAATACAAGACACCGCGAGCCAGGGTCAAAGAGTTCTTGGAGCACTTTGTGTAACGACTGAACTCGAGTCAAACAAGCGCGCTGTGCGGGTTCAGCATGCAGACATTGCCTTCTTTGCTTTAGCTCACTTCTCTTCAACTTTCTTTTGTGGCAGATTTTTCACGTACCAGGGTCCCTTTTAAAAGAAAGCCCACCGAGAGAAACCTAGGTAATCAATACTTCGACACAGCAGTCCTTGAGTTAAAGAAAGATTTTTGTAGTATGGTAGGATTTAAAGAACAGGAATGTTGATGAACCTCCGGCGGTACTTAGTTTCATTTTAGAAAGCGCCATATCTGCAGTGACGTGGGGACGGCAACACCCGATGTCGCGCGACCACGGTGACTGGAGGGCAGGGACCAAATATAGTTTTTCCACGGCCGTTGCTTTCAGGAGCGAGTGCTTCAGCTCACAAAGTAACTCCCGCTGCGCAAAAATGTGCTTTTGTTTCACAGCATGAGGGCATGGCTGGTACCCGGCACGCTAGCGTCGGAGCGTCTGCACACACCCGTGTCTATCGTTCAAAAAGAAACGCGAGACGAGACCTACAAGACGACGAGAGCGTGAACCACGAGACGGCGGGAAAAACCATGCAAGACCGGATGGACGATTGACGCAGGGTACTTTGTGTCGGGCAGCCGCTTGTGCCATGTACCGTATTTACTTAGAATCGCGAAAATACGGTAACACACGCATGCTCAATTACAGTACTCAGTTTAGTTTGGGTTTTGAAAGGCAACTGAAATTGTTTTTTTGGCATAGGCTTGGTGCAGATTACCCATAGTTTGCCAAAATGCAGCAGGATGTAGCAGGGTTAGCCCCTTGGTGCAGTTTAATGCAATTGGCGCAGCGATCACATCACTGCCAGTGCTATCGTAAGAGGAGTGTGCGTCAACAGCGGCGCATCACTGAAAGCGTGCGAGAAGACTCTTTCACTCTTGCGTAACAGGGAAGGTGGATGTAAGGAGCGAACAAACAGACTTAAAGAGCACGGCAGGAACCGCCCTGTGGCCTCACAAAACCAGTCCGGTCCAAACCACGACCGTCCAAACCAAAGCCAGCTGCATGAACAAGGCAATGATTGATAATGCACTTAGAAGATTGGTGGAGTACCGTCCCTCTAAACCTGTCTGTAAATTAAAAAAAAAAAAAATATTGCATAAAATGCAAGGACATTTATGGTGAGACGCACTCGGGTTGATTTGGCCTTGCAGAATGGCTGTGAGGAGCAGGAACAGCTCGTAAGAGTTCACCAGCACAGACGTTGAAGAACTGGTGGTGTGGCAGAGCTGCTGCTTCAGGGACTCCTGAGTGGAAAAATGGAACGGGGTGAAGCAGACAGCTCAAAACGGCCGGTGCAAGCAGAGCAGTTCCCCGTGGGCAAACAAGGACTCGCCTAGAGTCAACAACTTCAGTTTCGAGAGTTCAACATTTCGCGGGCAGTAAATTGGCAGAGATGAAGGACCTTCGACGATTAATCCTGGCGGGCTTACCGTAAAATCCCGTGAGATGCCCCACCCCCAAAGGTAGCCCACCACTACGAGGGGAAACCCAAAAGAAACCGAACTAAATTTTTTTGCACTTATTTATTCCCATTTCAAGTACAAACGTTCAATCTCCTTAAAAGTACTGTCCACTTGCACTAATACACTTGTCTAATCTTTTAATCCATGTGTCGAAACATTGTTTAAATTCATCTTTTGTGATGCTTGACAGCGCCTCCGTCGTTTTTTTCTTCACCTCAGCAACGTCAGCAAAACGCTTTCTTTTCATTTCTCTTTTCATTCTAGGAAACAAAAAAAGTCGCACGGGGCAAGGTCGGGTGTACGCCGTTTTTAACAGTTCAATAGTTTCTGTTCCACTTTTTCCGAGCAAAAACGGAATTTAACCGCCGCACGCTGTTCACAGAAATCAGACATTGCAAAAACGACGCCCACACGAAACACTTGTCACTATAAACCCAGCCGCAACTAGTCCTAACCTTCTTCGAGGACGGAATTAGGCCTAATGACTCAGCAATGTTCGCTCTATCAACTCCTGGCGGCAAAACGCGGTACTGCAAAAGCTCTGCTTAAAAAAGAATTAGTTCGGTTTCTTTTGGGTCTACCCTTGTATTGTTAGCTTGATTTGTTATTTTGTTTTAAATACCGAAAGGTAGCCCACTCCTAGTAATTACAGTGTTGGGATCAATGACGACCTCGGTGTAAATGCGTCTATAGTCAGTTACAGGTTAAGAAAAGGTTTTGAGGAAAAGGAAGGCTGAGGAGGAGGAAGCAGAGGCAACACTGGGGAGAGGAGGGGGTTTCCTGGTGGGGTTTCCCTCTCCAGCATTTCGTAGCTAAACATGGCGGGATATAAGCGAACATTGCTGACTGGTAAGTACAGTCATCTTTGCTTTATTGCCCCGCCGCAATAACAAGTTTGGCAGGGAAACATGATCTTAAGATAGCCTTCTTTAAGACTTTTCTTGATTGCACACCGAAAGTTAGTCCCCTCCTTATTTTCACCCAATTTTCTCTCGATTTTAGGTGGGCTATCTCTCGGGATATTACGGTAATCCAATTAGGCAGTCTGGTCAATTCCGGAAACAAAAAAGGACACCGTTCTTAACAAACTGAAGGGGCTGCAAAAGTCTGTGCAGCAAAATTCAAACTTTTTAAGGGCGCAAACAAGTGGGCAATTGCGGATCTGGGAACTGGTACTTCACCTGGAGGCCACTAAAGTGGATTTTCTAAGAAGGAACAGGGGCGTGTGGATACTATTAGAGATGTGACCAAAGCAATAACATGTGCAAAACCATCTCAAACAGTCATTACATCCCTTGTGCCTTTCATAGAAGATTATAGACTGTCCCCAGAAGTTTGGTCCAGACAGGCTACTGACCGCACAGTGAAAGAGGACGTTCCAGATATTGAAGAGAGGTAACAAGTGCTTGGTAAGAAGCAGGTCTTGGAGGTGCGGAGTGCAGAGCAGGTAACGCAGGACCTCAAGGCCCGTCCCTGCAGTGAAGGGCTTCTCCACCACGAAGCGCACTCGCCGTCTTCTCCGAGGGGTGGCATCCTGTAAGGACACGGACACCGCTCTTGCCCAAACTCAGCTCCGTGGAAACAGCAGATGACTGCAGCTCAAAAGCTACTTCAAGACGACCCGGAGAGTCTAATGGGTGTGTTGGCGTAGAGTTCCAGGAAATTCGAAGCATGAACCTGTAGGAGTTTGAGCACCGGTGCGCTGTGGAGAAGTGACACCTGCTGAGGCTAGCTCCGCAAGTGTCGCTCCTCTGCAGTGCACCTATCCTCGGCAAGAAGCGCGCTCAATGGGGTCAACTTGCCCTAATCATCTCTTCGAAAAATATGAATGTCGCAGTTCATTTTGAAGCGAATATCGAATATTGTGTTATTTAAAACTACTATTTAAATTTTGCACAATCCTACGAGTTTGTCCTTGTCTCTGTATATATTCCACGCTCTTAATATTCTGGAGAGACTACCTGGTTGTACCTGTGTTCCAAAAGTTCAACCAAGCAACACATGGAGAATTAATTAGTATAAAGCAAAGATGATGATGTGATAAGCAGTAAAGTATAGAAGTGCAGAAGGAGAAGAAGTAGTGGTTTATGGTTTCATTCGGTCTGCTTGTTTCTCAATTGTGTAGGATGAATACAAAAATGTAATAGCTGAAGTGGCTACTGAACAAATTCTTGCCGTACAGATGTCGCGAGTTTGCTCAGTACTGATCGCAGAATGAACTTCTTAATGACTTGAAATTATACCACTTGCCATCGAGGAAAACATTACAAATTCAAGCAATGATATGGTTGGGCAAGTGCCACCGGACTGGATATGAGTTTAGCAGTGTTGTGCAAATATTTGAATTTTCGAGTAGTAGTTTAGAATAATATGCTATTCGGTATGCGCCTCGAGGTGAACTGCAATATTCATACTTATAGAAGTGTTGATCGCGATGGGTTAGCCTTGTTGAGTGCGCTTCTCCCCGAGCACCTGTGCACCGCAGGAAAGCGATTCCCGCGGAGCTCGCGGGCTCTGCAAGTGTTGCTTCCCCGCAGTGCATAGGTGCTCAATGAGAAGCACAGTCAACGGAGATAACCCACGGCGATTGTGCAAGACCAGGTTTATGTTAAGCAGCGTTATCTTGACAACCCGCATTCATCATTCGTGCTTGTTTCTTTCTGTCACGACTGAAACAGAAGAAAGATTATTCGCATATATGCAAGCAGATTTAAAAATTCCTTCAATTAGGAAAGCTGCAATTCTGTTGTTTACATGCCACAATTCATATAGTTATATTAAAATTAACTAAGCTCAGAAGTGTACAAGTGGAAGGTTGAGAAAAACCTTCACAAGTTCAGCAGAAGTTTCTTTGAAGCATGGTACGCGGTAGTGAAAGACTTTGAAAAACTATTCGATATTTGATTAGAAGATATCCGACCAAAACCACCGTTCGCTTCGAATTCGCTTCAAACTCAAGATCCACTACAGTGCAGTCCATTTATAATGATGCAACATATACCGATGCACTGCTTAAACCAATCAGTTTCTAGAGTTTCTAGACAAGAAAAGCTCTCAGTTTCCAGTCAAGATACAACGATAATCGGTAATAACGATTGAATTTTCGGGTTCTCTCATTACTGTTATAAGTGCATTGCACTGTATTCGCACATGACTACAGTTTAGGTGTGTACAATATCTGGCCGCATCGTTTGTGCATAATGCAAAGATTGTGGCACTCAGTGGCAACTATTTACATGAATGATCTGGGTCAGACTAATTTCTGACCTTATTGAGCTATTTAAGATGCTCTTGAGCACGCCGGCACAGAGTGGAAAAGCTTGACGGGAATGCCTTTGTACGAAGCGGCGAAGCTCCACACCAGAACTCTGGTATAAAGCGATGTGGGCTGACCCCAACGGTGCAACGCAAGTGCTACGACTCTACGACTCAGGGGCACATGGCGTTGGAAGTTCAAATAATGATGCAACCAAGGCAATCGACGAGCGTTTTAGCTAGGGTGACAGGCACATTGAAATAAATACTTGTACATGTTTCCTTCCATTTTGCTTCTTAAAAAATAAAGAGACTCACATTCCAATGCTGTAGTTTTCTTTTCCTTCGGCCTTTAGTATAGGGGTCAATTGATATTCGTAATCGACCCACCTTTAATATACCGAGCAAGCGCCCACCGAACATTTGAAGATAATCTTCAAAAACAAGGGGGGGGGGGCACTTGTCAGGCCCATGAGTAAAAATGCAGAAGGGGCACCTAAGGCGGGGCTAATCTGCACCGATGCGCATGAGTTGAGCTTTGTCGCTTTGCACAGGCCTGCTTTGAAAAGTTGCTGATGCGGAGGAGCACCTTGGTTAGCAAGGTAGACTCGGAAGTCTACGGTCAGTGCTTGATATGCTCTTTGCTTATTTTTAGAATATTTCAAAAGTTTTAGGTGGGTGCTTAGCATGACAGGAGCGAATCCTTGTTATTTTACACTATGTAGCATGTACCATACCGGTACACGACCTGTTAGCCAGTTGGTGTGTTCAGACGTTTGATTGGCTGCCAAAGCATATTAAAAATTTTATCTTAAAAATAAATTGTCACAATATTTTTGTGCCAAGAAAATGCACTGTTACCACTGAACCACAATGCCTACAGTGATATTATCATTATCACTCTTTAAACTGCCATATTAGATTTCTTTAGCACCCCCAATATTTGCTGGATCTTGCCTGCCTATTGGGGTTTCAAAGTGGCATACTCTCTTTACATAGGAATGCACTGCCAATGCATTCACTATCATAAAAAGTTCAAGTGCAGTAAAGAGAAGAGTCCAGCTAAGTTGCATATTCTACTCCGTATGTCACAGATGACTTTGAGTGCAAGCAGATACCTAGAAAATAAAACTTTGCCATGTATGTGTGACGGCAGGACTGCTTTTTTCATAAAAGTGCAGCATACCAGAACGAGGGCTGCAAGCAGCTGAGATGTGCTACATTTTTGGCCCCATTGCCACTGCAAGGTGAAGTGAAACATAAGAAACTACCTTATGCTTAAAGCTATCTCAGGCTTGTTACCAACACATGCATTGCCAGGCAAATCAGGCTCGTTTTTGGCAGTAGAGGGGTCAACTTGTGCATGGTGCTGAATTACTTACAAATTGCACTCCGAGTTGCACCACTTATAAAGCTGGACTTTAGGCTGGTTAGACGTACAGTGAAACTGACCTGTAGTTCGTTCAGGGACTCTGCAACACGCGAGAGCACATCGGCGGACCGCTGCATGTTGCACAGGAAAACAAGGCACGACTTCGCCTCCACGGTCAGCACTGGAGCATCTCCGGTGCAGTTCAGCATGGTGCGCAACAGTGAGAAGCAGCGGCTGGACAGCGACGACGATGACTCGAACGAAACAAGGCTTGCCACGGACAGTGCACACAGTTTGGACTGGAGCTCCTGAACAAAGGAGACATTTGTGCATTTAAAAACATGTTGCGAATCTTACGTCAAAAGGAATCATTGTGCTACGAGCGATACACCAAAGATTTCTGTGGCAGAAGCCACCAAGGGCTGCATCATTTGTCGTGAATGCTGAAAACAAACTTCTGACTCCATAGAGGCAGCCACATTGATGCACTGAGGACCTAGGGTCCATCGACCCTAGGTCCCTAGGGACCTAGGGTCGATGAAAACCCCTTTGGTGAACAGGTAAACTCACGTGTTGTGGTTTATAGACAATGGATTCATGGTGCCTGGAATGTTGGCCAGTGCGTCAAGTGCAGTGCCATATTTATTAGAAAATAGGTTGACCTTTCTATGAACAGACCTGCATGTCTACTTTCCCGCAATGCCCAAGAAGACCAATCAATAAGACTTACAAATGGAGCCGGCAAATGAAGAAGCAGAGATAACGTCTGGAATAAAAAGAAATGCGATCCACACAGATCTCATTTCTGCTCTCCGACGCTATCGGTGCCTCGTCATTCGCCGGTCCTCTTCCATAACTGGCTCTTCCCGAGCGTTGCAGAGGAAGACACGAGCAGGCATTGTTCATAAAGAGTCTGACCTATTTTCAAGTGGATACGGTGGGTGTCTATTGCAGGTGGACAGCACCTTGCAATAAAATGTATATTCCTGTTTTCATAGCAATAAGCATTCCTGAATAACACAGAGCAATGCTAACGGTGCAGTGAATCACCAATAATGATGACAAAATTGAATATAAGAAAATCTGAAGGTGCAACAAAAACCACAACCAAGAAAATATGCACTCCACAGGGACGCCTAATCTGCGCCAGTCTCAAGCTTTTGGCCAACCTCGTGAAATCATGCAAATTGAGAGAGATGTTTTCATTTCCTCCCCATTATGCTATGGGTTCGATGAAGACGGAGCAAGTAAATCTTGAAACACTGCGACCCAGGTCTGCACGTCAATTTGTTGGCCAACACTTTTTCCCTTTGTCCCCAATTTTCGTGTACGTACCTCATACTCTCCAAACGTGACGCAAGCAACCTTCAACATGCTCCCGACGAGCATCTTCCACGAGTCCTTCAGCTTGGTCTGCGATGATTTTCAACATAATTTTGTTGGAGCATGAGGCAGTCAAAGGCGCTGAACAGGAGTATTCAAACTTCACTATTGCATACACACACACAAGCACACATACAGAAAAAAAATCATGAGCCATTGCACACTGTGAAGGTGGATGACCAGCAAAGCTATTTAGCACACGACACAGACCCGCCCCGAGGAGTCAGAGGAAACTAGACACGCACGACAGGACCACACCCGGCAGAAAGTAGACATGCGCGACGGGACCGCCACCTTGGGAGAGCGGAAGGAAAGGAAACTAGTCATGCAAGCGCTTAAAACGACGACAAAGAGGGCGGTGCGAGCGTAGACATGGCCGACGCGGGTCGCACAGCGGCAAATCTTTGAGGAACCTTTATTATCTACCTGAGAGTCTACTGATCTTGAAAGTGGTGCCTATTGGTAACAACCCACGTACAGCGAATTATTGTCGATATTGAACTCACGGAAAATTTAAATAAAAATGAATGTGAAACATACTTTTTATAACGAACAACATATTGGCTATATCGAACTTTCCCCCCCCCCCCAAAGAGGCTTCCAAAAACACGCAAACAATCGTCTTCTAGCCTGTCCCTTCCCCCAAAAAGAACTAGGAAAAAAAAGAAAATTTCTAAAGCTCAAGTTGCGAAAAGAATTAAGAGAAGAGAAGCGATTCAGAAGAGTAGAACACTAAAAAATACACTGTGCACACACGCACAGAAAAAAATCATTTTACTCCAAAACGGTTGCCCAGGAAGAGAAGCGACTCAGAAGGGGGGATAAGCTAAAAGAACTAACTCTGCTTACAACGAAACACATCGTGGAAGTTTGTTGTAAATGTTTTTGCTATATCGAATTACTTGCTATATCGAACTGATCGTACCGTTTCCTGCTGTTCGTTAGAAACGGGTTTGACTGTAATCTACTGAATAGACCAACTGCTAAATTACCCAAGCATCAAGGAGAATGCAGGGAATGGTGTTCCACGTGCCGCCCGTGCCGGCATCTGCAGCAATAACTGTTCTAAAGCAAAAGCCTAAAACAAATGGCATCCTGCACGCGCATTGTTCAACGCTTTATTTGGGTTATTTACTTAGAATGTTTTATACGGGGAAGGCGTGCGCGTGCGGCGGTGCGAGCGTAAAGTTTTTAGTCACTGCGCACAAAAAATCCATGGAACACTAACCATAAACAGCTTCGCCGCAAAAAAAAAAGGAGCGATTCTTTGCCGTGTCTTGCAAAGGGACTGCGGCGAGAGCCAAGGCGATGCACATTCTGCAGCACAAAGTTACACTGCTGTGTTTATCTCACACTGGCTTTTTGTGTGAAGTGCTGCATCACAATTTGTGTCTTCTTGTGTAACCTGCCAGGTTACACTATTACAAAAACAGACCACAAGAAGAAAAAAAATCTTGAATTAGTCGAACCTGGATATATAAATTCGAAGGAAATCGTAAAATAGTTCGATATATCAATAATATGATATAAAAAGTATGTTATATTAAGCTCGAGTTGAAATTTCCTAACGTCTCTGCTGATACTGAAGGTCCCGACAAACGGGAGCTTACCAAATAGAGCATCCAAGAGTCGCTAAATACAGTAGAGCAATACAGTAGAGCATAGCTGGCGGAGACTGCAAACACCGCCGTCCTTACACGCGCACCTGGCCGGAACCTTCACACAGCATAAACAACTAAACATGAAAATAATAAAAAAAAAAACGAAAAAGCGAGATGCATAAAAAAGTACCTCGATCCAAAAAAAAAGTAAAGCAAGCAACAAAAAAAAAACTCACTAAATTCAAACAGCCCAAAAAAAAAAGAAAGAAAGAAAAAAAAAGAAACGGGCAAAGCGATAACAGGAAAAGAGAAAGGTAATCTAATGTAAGGTGTTCAAAGTGTGATTGCACAACCGTTGTTGTCCACATTTCACTTGCCGGACACTTTTTTTTTTTTTTGCTTATTTAACTCCGGGCTGGGGAGTCGCGCAGCATCAGCAGTGTTCGGGGAAAAGGCGCAGGCTTCCGTTCCAACAGCAAGCACTCCCTGCTCTCTCTACCTGTGCATGCATGCCCTTACCCTTGCTTTTGCCATCCTCCACTTTTGTTTCTTACGGTTCATTGTCTTTCCTTTCCCACAACTGTACTTTTGCTGCGCTGCGTATCTTCCGGCATGTATGCTGGCTTGGCAGTCTGCCAGCCACGCAATACAAGCGATGTGCTGGCCACCGGCACAATCAGATCGCCGGAAAAGCAACGGGCGGTCGGGCTTCGTTCGCTATATCGAGTGTTCCCGCCATGGGAGTTAAATACAAAAAACACCGCTCCTATACTACCACCTGTGATATCCAAGGGGATGTTTGGACTGTTTGATATAAACAATTAGAAATACCCGAATGTGATATAGCCGGGCATGACTGTATTGTTGAGTACCAACTTTAAATACTTGATCAAATTATGTGCATATTCAGTATTCAATGCCAGACTCCTCCCCAATATCTCTTTCTCTCTCAGTCTCCAATTCAGACTTCAGTCACTTTTCTGCACTGTTCTTAAAGAAATCAAACCATACTCTAAAATTCAGATACGCATTTGCACATGCCAAAGATGCAAACAGACAGTATAGATTGATTGAAGACACCAATTAGATCCCCAGTTGATGCTAGGTAAGATCTAAACAACTGCCTGCTTACATTTCTGAGTTCCTTCTTGTTGCGGATGGTGCTGTAGGTGACAGCCAGGACCTCAGCTAGACTCTGAACAGTGCCTTTCTCCAGGCACTGTACGGGTCTTGAACTGTTGGTGTCTGAGACATCTTCCTCTTCATCTGGAAGCACATTCTCCTTCCCCACTGCCTTTACTTTCAGAGCATGGTTCCTCAGCAGAACCTTACACGCAGCTGTCAGGAACGCCACTAAAATCAAAAAGGAAAGCAGAACAAACCTGAAAGGGTTTCCTTCGAACACGACACTTCCGACACAAGAGTCACTGGGACCAGAATCTGCTCAAACAAAAAGACAGGGTAGAAGCTGGGAACCCGGTGTAAATCGTGCAGTCTTCCCCGCTCCTAGTGGTCATAAACCAAAAGAAGACAGCTGACAAGCAGATGCAGTAATGAGTATGCAGGCGATCTGATGGACATCGACATCTTAAGTCCAGAAAACCATTTCTTGCACCGTTTGAAAGCAAAAATCTGCTCCACACAAGCACATATTTCTGACTGCAAGCACGCAAGCCATAGCCTGGCGGCGGTACCCGAAGCGGACAGACACACGGGCATTCCATTAACCTCGGAGGACCACATGGCCCAACACGGGCAGCTCACCGATCTTGTCGAGGGGAGCAATCTTGTGGAGCATGCGGTAGAATATCTGGAAGGCAGCCTGGCTGCTTTTAGCCAGAAAAATGCAGCGTTCCAAGTGCTGCTCGACGGGCGCCTCTGGGTTGAAGTAGCTGTTCCTCAGCAGCAGGGCCACTTTCACCGCAGTCCCAGTCTCGGACTCCGACATGATGCGCAAAAGGTCGGTGAGAGGAACCACCTCCCAGAACTGCACACCAGAATGAACCCGTGGTCACAACCAGCACTCTATGTTGACCCTATAGCCCCTGACAAGGCGAGCACGTAAGGGAGGAGCTTCAGTTGTCACCGCCCCCAGCCCGAGCTCTCCACCGTCGACAATGCTTCAGCGTCTCGCGGGTTTCGAGAGCGCGCTCGCAGCCAAAGCACGACGGGAGACATAAAGTTCGTGCCGGGCGTTTGAGAGACGCGCTCCGCCGCTCTTACTCTGTCAGCAACTACAGTATAAATTCGTCACAACAGGCCTGGTTACAATAGAGATTCGGATATACTGCTTTCTAAAGTTCGGTTAGTTTTCCTACCTGTACCATTGGTTCAACTTTGTATCTGCGTGCAGCATACTCCTTTTACAACAGACTGAAATCTTTGTCACTATCAAGGTCTGTTACAACCAATTTAGACTGTATAGACCCAAAGACTGCAGAGGGCAACGACACAAAACTGTTGGTTAATCTCTGCTAGAGAGTTTACGAAACACTTCCAAAAAGATGTGCACCAAATGAAACAGCATGATACAACAACACTCAACTGTCAAAACATGTGTACCTAAAGCCTATTAAAGGACCACAAAACATGCAAAACAGAAACATAAAAAAAAAATGCCTCACTTAGATGTTACAAATTAAACCCAAAATTTTCATACGGTTCAATATAGAGCCCGCCACCATTGTGGCAAAGGCAGTGGTAACACAGAATGTGACGCAGTGTCAAACTAGGTGTGATTGCAGCACCGCCATTTCTGGCGCCGCGGCAACTCCGGCACCGTAACCCGGGAACGGGACATACCCGAATGAAGAAGGCCTAAGTTTTGAGGTGCACTGCGGCTTCCTCGTGATTGTTCCTATCTAGAAAGTGCACCGAAGAGAAAAAAAGAAACAAAGAAAAGAGTGCACGCTCGGCGAGAGCTCTGAAAGCTTCGAGAGCTCGCTTGTTTGGTGTGTGCTAGGAGCAGAGCGCATCACTGGCATCTGTTTTATCACGTGATGCGACCCACGGGAGTAAGTCACATCTAATGGAGAGAGATGTGCGGCTGGCACTCGCATCCAATCAGTGAGAAGACGAGCGCCACGCCAGTGTTCAGCTGGCACTCGCGTTTCCTGCTTCTATAGACCTTTTCATCCCCTCCGCATGGGCGCTGCCATCTTGGAATCACGTGACGTGGCAGCCATTGGGTTGCTTCAACTTGCTGCTCCGCTCTCCCTCCGCGCCTTAGCGGGTGCGTTGTATTCGTGTTTTTCGTCGTGTTTCACCGCGCTTTCTTGCCTTACTTCGGAAACTGCAGTCCGATACGTCTACTCGACGACTAAGACATCACGAGGGTTCAAAGGTCCTTATGACAATTGAGGTTTGTTTACTAATAGTGGCGGAACATTCTCAGTAAGAAGCGCGTATATTTATATCGCGCATTTAGGATCGGAAGGCCTCAAGAATAGTCAGCGCAAAGAGATTGCCTGTATTTCTTGAAACTATCGTTCTTTGTATACATAATATGCCGCGGGCGCAGCTGACCAAGTAGGCAACGCGCCCGTGGCATAACGGTTATCACGCTTGCCTTCCACGCAGAAGGCCAGGGTTCGATTCCTGGCCGCGCCTACACACTTTTGTTGACGCTGTGATGTGATGTTCTAGTAAATTCGAGAGCCGCCTTGCTAATTCGAGGTTAGAATGTTCTACGAAGCGAACCTTCTACGCCGAATGTTCCGGAAGCCCACGCGTGTACAAAAGGGGCTCCGCCTGGCACGCCGAGTCAGTTTTCGCCTCAGCGTTCGATCCTGCTGCTTCGCCGCTTTTCGACGCCCGCGACGCTCTGTTGTCATTTTTCTCTTTTCCTTTTATTTTTGGGCACGATTTCGCCCCATTAAACGTTTAGTTTATTCAGTCATTCGCCGCCTCATCACTTGTCATTCGTGACAATATATCTAAAACAGCTCATTTTGATTATGTGAGGAAACTCGCGGAGGAGATTATGTGAGGAGACTCGTGGAGGAGACTACGAACGTTTAACTTGTATTTTATCTGAGGCTAGAAATAATGGTACGTCAACATCAGGCGATTTGTTTATTCATAATATCACACCTACATGTGTATGAGGTTCTCAATATTTTTTTGCGACATAAACATTCGCTTGGTAGGTTTATTTATGAAGTTTAAGAAATTGTATACCGTGCTTGCTCCCACTTCGACAGTCATTTAGGTGATTTATTGGTTATATTTAGATAACCAGTGCCATCCACTTAATTTATTTTAATACAAAGGTTGGGACTTCCCGCGTAAGAAACTGCCACAGACATTTAACAGTAGCGATTTATAGAATAGCGTGCACAAAGAAATAACATCGTTTCTATTCGCAAATTCAAAACGCAGTTTGCGTTCGGCGCATGCACAATAATGAGGACGCTTTTTTTTCGTACGTTGTTTTAATTTTTGCCTGTATCTAAAAACCGCAACATTTGACGCCGAAAAAAAAAAGTAAAAGAGCCGTTTGCATAACAATCACTTGAGTCCAGGATTGTCGATGGCGAATACAGGTTTAATTTTGGTGGCTGGCGACGCCGAAATTCTACGAAGCGAATCTGTTCACACAAATAAATATTTGTACACACAGGTCCGTG